>HF955211.1:67920-79707 GCA_000982615.1 Phytomonas sp. Hart1 | reverse complement strand
CCCCCCCCTCCCTCCTACGCCACCCCCCCTGACACGGATCTGCTACTGCGCGAGCGGCTCGTGTCGGTGCAGCACGACGCCTTTCACGTCGAGGTGGTCTTGGACTACGTGCCGGTTACCCCGGCAGAGGCCAACCGCTGCCCGTTCGGGCTGCTCGGGATGCAGTACCTGCAGTCCTCGCGGACGGTCTACACCGTCGTCGGCTCGACGCGGAACCCGAACCAGTGCCTGGTCTCCATCCATAACTACTCCCACCTCCGTGAGGCGAAGGCGGAGAATGTGATTGACCACTGGAGGGCCTTCTGCAGGGGGGAGGTCGACACAGCGGGGTTGTCGATGCACGATCCAGTGAACTTATCTGCCGACGAGGAGCGCGGGATCGCTGCAAGACATATTCATTACGTCTGGGATACCTTTCTCAATCGCGTGCTGACGGCGCTTGATCAAACGATCACGGATGAATTATTCGCTACGTTAAACACCAACGGGGTGGACTCGCAGTACCAGAAAGAGTATAATGAGTTTGAATCTGCTTATTGCAAGTGGGCGGCGACGTCATCGGCGACATTAAGTCGTGTTACCGTCGTGGAGGCAACCGAGCCGGCATTGACGAGTTGGGCCCAGGCCCTACACGAGCTCAAACAGCAACGGATGATCATGGAGGGGGTTAAAAAAGACGCCGAGAGCTCACAAAGGATCTCCGCTGAGATCGCAAAACAGATGGTGGAGCAGCAGGACGCGCTTCAGGAGGTGCTTTTACAGCAAAAAGAAAAGGAAGATGTAGAGGGTCCTGACACCATTATAACCTCCTCCTCTTCCTCCACGACACCGCGTCAGCAGAGAAAGCTTTCTTCTGAAAAGGACGTGAAGGTGACTCCTGTGAAGAAAAGGGTCTATTTCCCCAAATCACGGTATATTTACTCCTCCGATATTCTCTTAGCCAATCACTCCGAGAATCTTCTGAAGAAAGTCGGGCAGCTGAAGACGAATGATCCGAGCTGGAGGACGGGCTGCACACCGAATTTGATCTCGGAACTTTTTGATCGCAACGGCGAGATGGATGAGCAAATTGCACAGGAAATTTTTGATTCTCTCGTGCACGTCTCTTCACTCAATCAAGGCCGGAAGATTCTAATGGAGGATGATAAATACTTAACTGCTTCAGAGCTCACGGCGCTGCTGCTCTCAGTGGAAACATTTGAAAATAAGGTCCCGTCCACAGTACCTTCGAAAACTGCTGCAGATAAAAAGTATGGTATTCCCGCTGCGGATGCGGTAAATTCCTTACCTGTTGATAGCGCATTAAGAAAAATGGTTAATAAGCACGATATTCTTCAGAAAGAATTGCGCGAGAAGGTGATGCAAGAACGTGCTGAAGATGCTATATCACGCTATGACTTCCGCGAAAATGGACGTCTGTATTTTGATGAGTTTTGCCTTGCTTTAATGAATCTTTTTAAAACTCAAAGATGTGTATAAGTTTCATGTATCTGATACTATATTTATCAGATTATTTTTTCCGTTATTGATTTTTTTTTCTATTATTATGTAATTTTGGTAGAGCTGATCTAGTGCATTCGTATGCAAAACTAGTCTGAGTATCAATCATTCTTAATATTTACCTGACATTCAGATCTGTGAATTTATCGACATGTAGAATAATGCTTATTGCATCAGAAGAGCGAAGAATTTAGACCATTATTGATTTTAATATTACTTTCCACTCCACTATGCACATATGCCCCTCAATAATAATATTAATAATAAGAATAATAATAAAGTAAGGTGGAGGGAAAAAATAGATCATTATTTGCTTGTGATTTGCTCTTTTTCTTACTTCTTATTAGGATATGACCTCCATTAAGTGTTGAAAGTAGGGAGGCATATGAGTTTCTTTGATCTCAAGATATGACTTTTTCTGATTTCAATATTTCGAAGTAAATAAAGTAATAGACTTATTTATAAATGAGCAGCACTCCTTCAGTAGATGTAGTCGTATTACGACGTCCGTACACGCGGACGATGCCGAAGGATATTCGATCAGTCCATGTGCTTGATCTTTCCTTTAAAGATCTGAAATCAGAATGGCAATCTTTTTTGCAATCATCGACTTCCGCATCGCTTGATGGGGCGAACGAAGCCCTGAGGCGAAAAGGACGTGATTTACTGGAGCGTTTATCCAGTCAAATCAAAGCCATTAAACAAGAGCTTCTCCAGCACCTTGGAACTCTGTTGCAGAACACACCTGCAGGTGTGGACCACCTACCCCACAATCCGCGCACTTCCCACAAGAAAAACACCAATTCAGAAAAGGTGGAAGTATTCACCGCCCTCTCTTCTTCTTCTGCCGGATGGGATAATTGCGTGGTGAATTGTGTCACAAAACCTTATCTGGAGGCCCTGGACCTGGCCCGGCGGGTTTGGCTCTGGGCCATCCTCATCGCCATCCTTCTCGTGGATATCGAGCTCCTCTCCGGGAGCCTTTCTTTCGCCACAGGGCTGTATTTTGCGTCGCCACGTCCACCCCAGACCGCGCCTTGGCCAGATGACGATGGGGAAGGACGAAAAGCCCGGACTTTGGTGATGTCGTCCACCTCTTATAATGGGTACGGCGCCTTAACGGATAATCGATTTCGCGCCTACGTTAGGCAGCGGTACGGCAGAGAACAAGGAACGGAATTGGGGGATTTCCTCCACGGCGCCGAGGAAGCGGGAAAGGAAAAGGCTACAAGGACAGAAGAAAAAAACGCAAAGGAAGAAGAAGGGGACTGGGATGGTTTGTTCATCCATGCTGCTGTGCTGCTTTATGCTGTTCTTGTGGACGATGCGGCGACAGCGGCCGATGCGATTCGCCGCTGGTGGGAGGTCATCCTTGCAGAAACCGACGTCAACCCAACCGCTTTCGGCGAGCTCGAAAATATGGAGAACTCAGTTAAACAGATAATTAACTTCAATTCGAAAAAGGAGGCCTCAGAGGTTGACATCACACTAAAGGAGTTTTCACGAGAAGAAGAAGTCATAAAAGGAAATAAACAAGCAAACGAAGAAGAAGTTCGTCTCTTTGCGCGGCGGGCTGCGTTAGCTGCGGAGTTAGCTGCAGCCGAGGATTACGTTGCTCTAAACCGCTTACTACTACGCAGCGTAGCATTATCACGCGACATGCTGCCAAGTATTTCTACTAAATCGGATTCTTTAAATATGAATTCTAGTGCATCTGAAGATGCGACTCCTTGTTTTACTTTTCCGATTTCATCTTGTGCCTGCTTCGGGCTCCAGCTTCTCTATCGCACACTTACTGAGCATGTAATACGTCGTCAGTGCATCGCAAGCGATCTTGGCAAGTACTTTCGCCCAATTATTTCCACGGATATTTCCACTTCTTCTGGGAATGATAATATTCGCTCAAATTTCACATTTTTAACCGATTGTTTCGTATCCTCTTCGATTGCTATAGAAGATAGAAAGACAATACGCACGGCGGAAAAAAATGAATTACTAAAGGTTAAGAAATTAGATGACTGGAAGAAGGCTGATCGCTTCTTCAATCAGATGCGTATTTGCTCTCTGATTCAGATAAGCAGTCTTCGCTCAAAAGAAGGACCTTGGCCGCTACCAAAGTCACTGGTATCATCTGCCTTCAATTTTTAATGGTTTGGTAATACAAAACGGTGGATTCATATATATTTCATTTGATTTTGAAACATGTCCAAAAATTATCCACCGAAGCACAATTTATTCAAACGGTATGTCTCTTGAGTTGTGTGTTTTCTATGACGCTTATCATATTGTTTAAGGCTGAGTTTATTTTTCCTTGGACTGTTCTTTTTATATCTTTAGAAGAAACAAAGCACCCAGATAGGGTGTCGACTTCAAAAGGCACATCAGTTAGAAGCATTTTTACACACCTCTTCTTTTTCTTTTTAGATAGTACGAGGTTCACTTTTCCCTTTCCTCCCCTGCCATGAAATGTTAATTGAGACGTGTGATTTTTTGCGCCCGTCTCTAAAATCCAAGTTGCAGAATGCCGGAATTATCTACGTCGAGGAACTCATTTCTTGCGTTTCCAAGTCCCAAAATAACGCACCCGTGCTTAAACGCTCATCCGACGTCGAAAATAACCCCTCACGGGGCGCAACCCCGGCAAAACCCAACGCGATGGGGTTCAAATCGCGAGGAAAGCCGACACCGTACAGGAAGGGACCATTTCCCCGATCCAGCCCCCGTCCCGCGAGGGAGTGGGGATCGGGGTTGGCTTTTCTCACCGAGGCCGAACGCGCGGATGTGGTCTTCCACACCCTGGCCTACCTCAACCACAGCCAACCCCCTGAGGAAGGGGAGGGGGATGGGCTGGGGGGGGGTCGCCCGCGGATTCGCTCCCTGGCGGACTTGATGGCCGCCAGTTGTCCGGCAGGGAGCCACAGCCCCAGTAGGGGGGAAGGGCCAAAAGGAGGACACAGTAACAGGGGAGAAGGACACAGTAACAGGGGAGAAGGACACAGTAATAGAGGGGAAGAAGAACACAGAGACAGGGGAGAAGAAGGACACAGTAACAGGGGAGAAGGAGGGGGAGGGGGGGCTCTGCCTCATGTGACGACTTTCAGCGCGCGGCTGGACGCCCTGCTCGGGGGTGGGGTCGCGGTGGGGTCGCTGACGGAGCTCAGCGGGGCGCCCGGGGCGGGCAAAACGCAGCTGCTCCTTCAGCTCGCCGTGGGCTGCGCGCTGCCGGCGGCGGTGGGGGGGCTGGGCGGGCGTTGTTTGTGGATCGATACCGAGGGCAGCTTCGTGCGGGATCGCCTCGGCGAGGTCGCACTGGCGGCGGTGGCGGCGGTCCGGCGTGGCGTCCTCAACCAGGGGAAGGCGGAGAGGGACGAGGTTAGCGGACGGCGCCGACGTGAACGCCCCACGGAGGAGGTAGAGACTGGGGAAGGGAGGGTGAGGAGGGAAAAAACGGGGAGGAGGAGCAGGAGCGGAACCCCTCCAATCCATCCCGCAACTTCCTCCGATGCGGAAAAGGGATTTCTTCAACGAAATGAGACCACTTTCATCTCTAACGCCCACGCGGCTGGTGTTTCTTTTCCGGAAGGGCAACCAAAGCCTCCCTTGCAGAGAACTTCAGCGAGCGCGCTTTCTGATGAAGCCCGCCAATTGCGTGCGGTGGGTGAAGAATTAACGCTCTCTCAGGTGTTTGATAGTGTGTACTACCTCCGCGTCATCGACGCCACCACCTTCATGGCAGTTATTTATTCCCTCCCGAAGTGGGTGCAGGATGATAAAATTTCGATGATTGTCATTGATTCGATTGCGTCACCGTTTCGCGGAGCAGAGTTAATGTCTCTGGAGGAAGAAGAAGAGAAGAGTACTTCGGGTGTAATTCCGTACAATCGTAGTGTGGATTACGAGGATGGGACCGGACTCCCGCCCTGGCAGCGGGCTCGTTTGCTTTTTACCTGTGGGGAGAGACTGCAGCTGTATGCCGCGCGCTACAACCTCGCCGTGGTTGTGAGTAACCACCTCACAAGTCGATCCATAAAAGTGAAAAAAACAACATTTTTTGAGGGAAGTGGTACCGGCAATGCTTTTCAGAGCATTTTAATTCCTTCCCTGGGAGATGCCTGGGGCTGCCAACCAACGACCAGAATTCTCCTTAGCCATCATCACTACAACTTACCCTTCCCGGGCGCTTGTGGGGATGTTGAGGGGGTGAAAAAAAACGGAGAGCACGAAGTAAAGGATCCTTTTTCGTCTAGGTTGTCATCGTCGATCCGTTTCAAACTTTGCCCGGAGAACAAGATATTAGACTATTCCTCGTGTAGACCACGAGAAGGGGGAGGAACGTTGCCGGCGTCTGTTCAGCATCGGGTGGCACGTCTACTGAAGTCCCCAACGCAGCCCTACGGCGAGGCGTGTTTTGTTATTTCGAGAAAAGGGATCCGAGATTGGATTTCTACTTAATCGTAATTCTATTATCTACGTATTTTTGCTTTCAATTCCAGCCAGATATAGAAAGTTGCCCACGCGCACGCATTTTGCTTCCCTTTTTATTTATTTCAAAGGGATGGATGTATTCCATTTTTGATTCACTAAAGCGTTTTTTCAAAATGCAAAAAATGGTATCTCCATCCTGTAATTTAAAACTATAATTTTTGTTGTCATCAGTCTCTTCTTCGGGGGTTGACTTGTTTGAGATATCACAAAATATAATGCGGTCGTTTTTATGCATTTTTTCTTTCTGCTGATTGGTTGAACCCAAGTTCAATACCTGTAGATTACGATTGATTTTTTTCTTCATCAAATTCCTGTTAGTTTATTGCGAAATACCAATACTTAAGCTTTGCTGAACTAATGGTGGGAGTAGATATTCTTACTACTCATCTGTGATCGCGTAGAGTATATAGATGCGAACTTCTTTTTCTTTTTCCTGACATTTGAGAATTTCTGTTTCATTCCTTTATTCCTTCCGTTATATTTTTAATGTGGTTTTGAATGGATCATGTTCTTTTAGACCTTTGAGGGTATTTCGAATAGTATAGATTTACGACCATTGGGTAGCACCAAATCTTAGATACACAATTGTAATTCAGCCGCGCTCACTCATCTTCCCCTCCACCCCGATACACGCGTGTAGTGGAACCCATTTATTAATATTTAGCCCTCAATATCGATTTTTCACCTATCCCCCTTACACAGACAAAAAAAAATAAGAATCACGCGATTGATCAATGTCCGAGGTTTTCTCCTACACGCACCCGACGGGGTATTTATTCTCACTTAACGAGCGTGTCGCGCTGTCGACCTCACTGCCGTTGTTGACCACCCAAACCAAGCGCCGCCGCGTGCGGATCTGGGGAAAAGTCTTTGGGCTGAAGGCGAACTACATCCTCGCCCAGGCCTTTGATGACGACCTCATCGCCGAGCCCGAGCTCTTCTACAGCATTGATGAGGGCTTGACCTTCACCTTGATCGGGACGACCTCGTCGCTGTTGAGTGGGGTCTCCCACATCGGCTCCACCCCGATGGAGCAGGAGGAGTTTAAATACCACCTACTGCGCGAGATCCGCGGGACGTTTATGGGGGATCCCGCGTATGAATACCGCGTGACCTCACCCCATGAAGTGGGGGGGTCCTCCTCCTCGGATCGCGGGTCGAAGGGGGTCTCGCGAAGCTATAAAGAATCGCTGCGGGTCGCGCTCTTTGTGGAGGAGCATGACTACAACTGCCGCGTCGCCCCACGCGGGGCGTTCTTCCAGAGTGAACGCCAGGAGGGACTCCACCCGGAGATTAAACTGAACTCCGCCTTTGAAGGGCTCCCTCGGACGTTAGAAGGGGCCTTGGCGTTGAAAAACTACTACCACATCCGCGCCTCGAACCCTTACCGGCGGCTCCTCAACATGCAGCTCGGCAAGGCGCCATTAGAGGAGATATTTGAAAATGCAAGCATTGATGCAGTTTTTTCTAACATTGCCGAAGACATTCCGGCGGATCTATGGCGATTGCAGTACGATCCGCTTTACAATCTTGTTGTGGGGCGAAATGCCCAATTTCCCGGCTCTATATTTTTCCACGTTCCGGAGACCGCAAAGTACGGCAACATCTACATCGGCGACGGAACGATCAACCACAACGTCGCCTTTATGATCTAATACAAAATGATAGGAATGAAGAGGAGAAAAGGAAGGTAACATTGGATGAACAGAATCTAGACGTAGTCTGCATCTAACTCATTATTATTTTTCTGTACTTGTCCCTACCAGTGATTAATAAGCGGGGTCGTTTGGTAGGAGTCTGAGATCTTCAAAGGATCTATCCTCTGGTGATTAATGTATAAAAAACCCGAGATTCATGTACACCACTTTCTGTTGCTAAAGATGGTTTTCAATCTTAGAGAAACAATTTTTTCCACCATTTCGAGCCTTTAGAATGGCGTAGGGGTCTGTTCCATGCGTGGACGTGTGTGTCGGTCTTAAAGTTATCTGCTTCTTTTCTCTCTCGTTCGTACCCCTCTCTTTATTTTCCCATTTAACCATTAGAGACCAAAGGGGAACAGAAGAACTCAAATAGAATAGACAACGCTACCGATCCCCTTTCTTAGTCTTTTCCTCTTAGTTTAGGACGTAGTGTGGCAATTACTACTGTTAGAATTGTTACCGTGATAATTGCTACTGTTACAATTACTATTATTGTGGTGGTGGTGGTTGTGACATTTATCGCAATTTCACACCCGAGGTGTCTTCTATCTAAAGGACGATGCTCCGTCGTGTGCCAGTATCCGCGGTTTTCCCTTACATCCGCACCATCACCTCACGAGGGCAGTTTAATCCCATTCACGACTTCTCAGAGAGCCTTGAAGAGGCTCACCGGGCGCGTAATGTGGAGGAGTTCACGCGCATGATTACGAACCCCGGCCCAATGCGGGTGGGCTACTCCTCCGACTACCTCGACTGGCTCTACCGCGCCTACCAGTCCAAACTTCTCCACTACGACGCGCGGAAGAAGGAGGAAACGAGACTTAACGTGGGGCCAAGGGGGGGTTCGCCCGGATCCTCAACATTGGCATCTTCAGGCTCACAGCGGTATTGTAGGGAAGGGGAAGAAGAAGAGAGAGGGGAGGATCTCGCGCATTTTTCACGCCCCCCGCACTCCCTCCGCCGCCGCGTCGGCGAGGCCAAACGGCGGGAAGCCCAGCGCGAGCTCGATGCCGTCGCCAAGGCGCAGGGCATGCTGGACCTCTTTGAGCGACAGCCCCACTTTCCCACGATCCACCTCTCGCGCGCCAGCCGCTTTCACCTTGTGGAGCTTTTTAAAACCATCCTGCTCGACCGCGCGTTTGACACGATGGCGGTTTGGGATAAGGCGCTGCTCTACCGCGCGATCCTCCAGGAGCGGCGTGGGGGATACCCCCCCAGCTTCGACTACATTTTTGATGCCGTCGAGAAGACCGTCCTCGCGGGAAGTGAAAGCACGGACACCAGGGCGGGGAATCATCCTTCTTCACCCCCCGCCCGCACCCCTACCGAGGAGGATTATTTTTACTTTCTCTATCTTGTTAAGCGATATTACGTGGATAATGCGGTGGAAGGACACGTTGTGCTACGCTGCTGCCGTGAGCCGAACGCATCCGAGCTTCTCTTTTCGAACCCACCACCAAAGGAGGATAAGGAAGTCCGCGCGTCCATCCAGAGCGCCTTTCTTCGAAACCGGAAAGACGGCGATGCAGAAGGCGCTGAACAAGGCCACGAGGAAAGGCTTTTCTCGTTTTGCGCGCCAACGCGCTACCCTCCGATCGAGTTCCTCTGGAAATGCGAGGAGAACCTTCCATTGCTGACGATTTTGGTATTCGGTGAGCTGAATCTTATGGTGTCGGAGAACCCCTTCGTGAAGTACCCCAACGCGCACGCGTTTTTAACCCGACCCTACGCGGAGGCGGAGGAGGAGGGAATCCGGGCGGGGGGTGGACGAGGGGCTTCAGCATCCTCGCCGAAACCCCGTGGAGGAGGAGGGGGAGGGTCGCGATGGGATCGTGAGGGGGACGTCCTTTCCCTGGCGAGCCTCATCGTGGAGCGGCGTCGCCATCTGAACCTCGCCCACATCCCGTACATCCTCGCAAGCGCGTTAGATGGGCGGGCAGCCGACCTTCGCCGCCTTCAACAGCGCTACCATCGCGAGGATATACTTGGCTTTCAGAGGCTCCTGCGAGGGGATGGGGAGTCCCCGGCGGAGTACCTTTCTTTTTCGGATTGGAGCTATTTAAACCCGAACGCGGTACGGGCGGAGGTCCGGGATCGCCTCCAGCGCCGCGGCATGGAGGCCCTTAGGCTCTACGACACGGCCACGAACGACCTCTTTCGCGTCGGGTTCGAGGAGGCCGAGATGACGAGTCTGACGCGGCCTGTGGAGGGGGTCCATACCCTGCCAAGTTATATCCCCACCCTACCACACTTTATTGTGCAGATTACAAAGGACCCTCACGTGGCTTGTTTGCTTTACGTCGTCCTCCCCTCTCTCTCCCCCAGGACGGGGGAAGAAGAGGGAAAAAGTCAGGAAATGCAGAGGCTCATCCACCAGCTAGGGAGTATGCTCCACCGGATGGCTTTGGAGTTCCACAAGCAGGAGCTCCGACGCGTGAATAAACAAAAGGTCAACGTGGCCGCCACGCTGCTGGATAATTTCGTTCGCGCCGAGCTCAAGCGCTGTCTAACGCGGCCTGCCGAGGGGGCGGAAGAGGAGGAAGGGGTGAAAGGAATCCTCCGTCGGCTGGGTGAATTTCGCCCGTTTGAGGGCCGTATGTTGGATGAAAGCGGGTTTACCACGGATGCGCGAGTGGAGGATTACACGCGATGGATGGCACCGCCCGTCACGAAGTGAGCTCCGTGAGGCTTAACGATTGGGTTCTGCGGTTAGTCTGATAAACGAGAAAGAAGGGCAAGGAAGAGGAGCGAGAGGGCGTAGATGCACACCCTTGATTTGGGATTCGCTTCCATTTTATCAGCCTTGGAAAGTCACACACACGCAACTATAGTATTAAAAATTATAGTTAAGATACTCGTCAATTTCCCTTTTACAAATGCTTTCGCGTTGCTTTTCCGATGCTTTGCCCCCTCCCCCCCCCACACACAAAACTATATCTTAATCCATCCAACTTATAGCTATCATAAAGGGAGTGAATAGTAAAGGAAGAAGAAGGAAAAAAAAGAAGATCACCCCCTAAATAACGCCGTCCGCTTAAGCAAAGGATGGATAAATCACAATTATTACAAGTGCTCAAAGGTTCTGGGCAGGAGCACCTCCTCGACGCCTATGATACCCTCACGCCGGAAGCGCAGTCTATTCTCAGCCACCAGATTGCCCATTCGGGGATCAACTTTTCCCATTTAAACGGCATTTTACGCGAGAGCCTAAAGGCCCTGGGGGATGACGGGGGAGATATGGCCGACGACGTGGAGCCTCCCCCGGAATCGCGTATCTTCTCCGTCGACGCGGTGCAATCGGCGGATCCGGGGGAAATCAGTCGTCTACGCCGCCTGGGCCTCGCGGCGATCGCGCGGGGGGAGGCCGCGGTGCTGCTGCTGTCCGGCGGGAGCGGCACGCGGCTTGGGATCTCAACCCCGAAAGGCCTCTTCGTGAACGAATCCCTCCGCGAGGCGAAGTCGCTTTTTCAATTTCACTGCGAGAAGATCCGCCGCGTGCAGGCGCTGAGCGCGGCGGCGGCCCCCGGCGGGTCTTGCATTCCGCTTTTAATTATGGTGTCCGACGAGAACGCCGCCGCGACGCAGCGCTTTTTCCTCGCGAACGACTGGTTTGGGCTGACGGAGCCGCAGGTCGTCTTTTTTGCCCAGCCCATGCTCCCCTGCTTTGATGAGGCGAGCGGTAAAATTTTGATGGCCTCCCCGCACGAGATCTGCCTCTCGCCGGGCGGCAATGGGGGCGTGTACTCGAGCCTTTCCCGCGCGCCGCTGGGGCGAGGCGAAGGGCCCGCCGCGAGCGTCCTGGATCGTCTTCGCCGCCTGGGGGTGCGGTATGTCCAGCTCTTCAACATCGACAACCTCCTCGCGAAGGTCGCGGATCCCCTGTTTTACGGCTTCGCCATCGAGACGGCGGCGCATGTGGTGGTCAAGACGAGTTGGAAGGCCGACCCGGCGGAGCGGGTGGGGGTTTTCGCCCGGGTGAATCGGGAATGGCGGGTGATCGAGTACACCGAGCTCGGCGCCCGGCGCGCGCAGGAGCGGGATCCCCTGACCGGGAACCTGCGCTTTCGCGCGGCGAATATCGCCTGCCAGCTGTGCTCCGTTG
>HF955210.1:502081-523921 GCA_000982615.1 Phytomonas sp. Hart1 | reverse complement strand
AATATTTCAGAAACGGATTTGAATCATTTGATTTAACTTAAATAGATTTGAATACTGCACACTTCCCAAATTATGGTTTTTGTTTGGAGCCATTGAATGGAATGGGGAGGGGATTGATAATATTAACGCGATGGTTCGGTATTATTGACTTTTTTTTGTAGATTCTGAAGCTCGTACTAAGATAGACGTTTACATTTTGGGGGGGGTGAAGGGGTACAAAATAGGTGAAAATAATCTTTTTACCCCATATGTCGACCGCGTGGTTTTATGTGATAAAAGCAGTGTGTGAATCTATGGGCCAACCGGCAAACGTGGTGAATAAATCGCTAGAAGTGCCTCATGATAAAGGTTCTTTTATGATCTTCATAGAACAACCCACCGAAGCGGCTGGCGACCCCGTAATCTCATATTTTTGTGAGAAGGACACTCAATTAAATTAAAGCAATGGGGTCATAAAGACCTCATATAATGCGGTAACTTTCGCGGTGGGGAATACGATCTTTTAGCAAAATCCCGTCAGCCCGCCAACCCAAAGCCAGCTGCGCTCATAGTATTGGACTGCTATCAAGGGTCTGTCCCACCGCAACGGAACAAATGTTTTCGCGCATTGAGACGATCCTGGGCCAGCGATGCGAGTAATTGAAACCTACCGTTTCAGAAGCTGGAAGTGCTTTGTTCCAATGGCCGAGGCAATTCGAGGCTTTTGGTCTTTCATAGCAAGCTAAACTTCTCTGTCAAGAGCATTCTTTAACGACTCGGGGGCAGGACATCTATACCAAGTACTTTTTTAAAAGGTAGAAAATGTGCAACACTGTCACGACCCAGCTAAAACATTCGAAACAGCTAGATTGTGATTGTAAAAAGCTTTTGGTGGGGTGTGTAGAGGTAGGGTGTGAAAATGGTCAAGGTACGGATTTGTGAACAAGATAAGCTTAGGGTAAAATGCTTAGAAGCGAAACTCAAATTAAATATCTAAAACCCACGACCCCTTGACACACTCCACCCTAACCCCAATCCAAAACTAACGAGAAATGACCTGTTAAGCTAAAAAATAAAAGAAAAAGTACACAAGAACGCTAGAAAAGTATAAACAGGCGTCCCTCTCAAACAAATGCCAGATGTTACACCGGCATCCCACCCTGATTAAAGAGAATTTATAAAGCGAAAAAGCATACCTTGGGTACGTACCTATACAAAAAGAAACTTCCTTGGCGCTGTCATTGCCTTCAAATAAAATTAAAAATATGTAAAAAAAACATTTACATATCAACTTGGAATTAACATTATTATATCTAAAATTTGATTTTCATCATATATTTGAGGCAATATTTATCCATCCATATGCGACACTTGCATTAAAAAATCAATATACTTTTGTTACGCCAAACAGGGATAAAAATTACACCCACATTCAAAAATTTGGATGGCATCCTCCAAAGATACCCACTCATATGAGGGTAATAGAACTAGTGGGATTGAAAAAATATACATATATCACCTTAACCCTAGGGTAGGATCCCGTATTTATACACGAACAGCGGAATGGCAAACCAAAGCCTTCATCCGTCGTGAATTTTATCTTCATGAGCCTTACTCGGGAAAGCATTTCGGATAGCATAACCCGATTGGCGCACCATCCTTGATAAGATAACCCCAAATGGATCGATAGGGCATTGAAATAAAATGTCGAAGTGTATATCGGCAAAATGGTTCAGGTACATGGCAAACCCCCAATAGTTCCTCTAACTGGGAAACCGCATTTTGCATGGTAGAAATTCCGGATGATGGAGTTATTGGTCAAAAAACAGAATGGATGCCAGGTATTCCATGGTCTTCCTTTCCAAGTTGGGGTTTTTCGGCATTGGCACGAGCCACTGCGCCCCCAAAGCGCCATTCCCCAACTTACCAAGCTTCGTGAGGCCTACCCCATGACCTGCCGCATGAAAAATCACAGGAAATGTACGACGCACGTCGTTGTTAATTTCATCCATAGGCCTAAAATCAGTCGCCAAAAGTGGTGACATGAGGATGATGAAACCTGCGCGCACACCGTAAGAGGACCTCCCCGCCCGCCACCCATCCGATGGAAACGAAAAAACATCCTGTTCAACCCCCAAAGTTAAGATATTAAGCTCAGCGCTGTTAAAACAGACCTATCAAATTTCCATATCTTTTTGGGTTTATATCTTTTGGATTTTGTTTGAGTTAAATTATAAGCCTTCCAAAATAACCCCCTTCACGCCCACACAAAAGCAATCACAACACCAGCGTTTATATACCGTTTTTATGATAAACCTGAAGAAAAAACAAAATTATGCTCCGGGTTTGCGGTGGTATGCCTCTGAACTTTTTCTTAAACCGCGTCAAATCCAGCGATGCATTCAGGCCAACCCTTGGGCATGTTCGGTTCCCAACGGCCAGCCCCAGAGCTAGGCACGATCGGTTCCATCGAAGGAAAAGTGAATCCAGCTTCCCTGGTACCGCGGTGGGCTTCCAAATGAAATGATCAAGGAATGAATTAATGTCAAAAACCTTGTCGGAATCCATTAATATAGCGATATCTTCAAGATTGAGTTTCCTATTCTTTATAGCACTTTCCAAAAAGTCGAACTTGGATAGAAACCCTTTTCGTTCCATTTGGAGGCCGGGAAAAAACAAATGGAACCCCCCATGGTAGGCCCACCCCACCGAATAACAAAGAGCATCGTCAATTTTATTACCCATAAGGAATATAATAACACGAGATCCTTTTGTTCAAGCGAAGATACCCCCCCATATTATCTTTGGAAAGCGCCAAGGATAAAAGGGGCATAGGGTTGGAATCAAAAGCGCGAAACAACCAAAGGGATTTGAAAAACGTGTCAATAAACTCAACCAAAAGCGATCCCCAGAAACAAGACTTCAAAATATAACATTCACACCCATTTTTGAGGGTGCCAATTATGCCATTTCCCCAGTTTACTTTTAATATTTTTGTTATGGGTTATTCATGCCTACGAATAAAGCAAACAAAGGCGGGTTATCACAGAATCAAAATAATTCAAATAGAATAAAGGGGTTGAATGGATAAAAGTAGAAAATAATCAAAGAACAAGTTCAAAAAAATAGAAAATTATTTAATAAATTATAACAAATTTAAATTTTTATAAACCCCCACCAAATCCAAAATAATGCTTGTCGGTGGATTCCCCCCAAAAGGCGCTAAGAGATGCGCCGCCCCTTTAAGCGGATCCGAACCTAAGTTCCCCAATTAAATTGGTGGTGGGGGAATAAAGATCAATACCCGCCTGACCCCTATCCATTCAAAATTTCATCGTAAATTCTGAGTAACCCACCATTCCCCCCCTATCAACGGCCCACCCTTAACCTTTATTGGAAAAACGGATATCAAAATATATTATTCACGGTTCTTGTTGTCGACTATAAAAAAAAATTTAAGGACACAAACAGAGAACGTTAAAATTAAATATGACCGCTGAAATATCAACCTCAAAAAATCCGGGGTCTATTCCGGACCATAAAGGAACCGGGGTATAGGGCTTTGCGATCCCAATAAAGAAAAGAGGATTTTCGAATGTTATGCAAATGATAGAAAACAAAATAACCCCGTTTGTGGTTTTCACAAAATTTGAAGGTTTACATGGTAATTTTAAAAATTAATAGAAGGGATGCTATTATTTATGGATTTAAAAGTTTATGGGTTACAATATCTTAAAGAAAAAATAAAAACCCCGTTTCCAGGACAAATATCCATACCCGGCGATGAATGTGCGATATAAAAGCCTTCGGTGTATCTTCACCAAACGGTTTGGATGAGGATCGCTGACAAAAATTCACTCCTAGATGCGAGTGCTTCGAGGGGGGTGGTTATTTCCCCCACCGCAAGATATTTATTATTGGTGAAAGTTCCATAAATCCATTCGTCTTCCTTAACGCAGCCATTTCCAAAAAACCACACCACCAGCCAAGGGTCAAAAATGCCATATATTTTTTTTCGCGTGTTTTTCATCAAATTCTCTCCTTTTTTGGGATTGCCCCCAACGGAGCGTGCCATTGTTATAGTAATAATCTGCGTGAAAATAAATTTCAATCAATACATCTTAAAAAAATATGCTTTCCGATTTCAAGTTTCAAATTCTAGAAACTAAATGGTTCCCGGCGCCCTATTTTTAGAATATATAATTCAAAATTCGAAAGAGGTAAAATGATAAAAATTTGTAACCCCGCGGAACTTTCGTTTATTTATCAACCTATGAAATAAAAATAGCATAAATGGGTATCAAATAATATCATGATCTTGATTGCTTTATCTTCGAGTTATGTTAAAAATTTTGAATATTAAAAATAAACCTGAGATATTTTTTCCCCATTGGTTTTCTCTTTATTGGAATCGAATTGAGTTGGTTTGAGTGTGGATTGGAAATAAAAAACATAATACGATATCTTATACCTCCATTAAAGCATATTTCGTATTAAATATTAATAAAAAAATAGGATAAACCCATGCGACTCTAAGGGTGCAACTGGGTTATTCAATGTTAATTCCCTGTGGAATGATAATGGGGGGATTCCAAAAATCGACATAAAATAGGCGGTGTTTGCGCCTGACGCAATCGATAGCCAGATATTTTTCATAACACTTTACAAAAACAACAAGCTCATCAATTATGGAATCGAAAAACGCATATGAAAACAATATTGGATATGAACCCCGACGCCAACGTTAACCCCCAACAAAATCCATATCTTAATCCCCATACCACCCCCCACCAAAACATATTCCAAAACCCGGGACCGAATTATACCCACCCGCCTTAATTTTGGTGTTTGAGAAGAAAAACTTTAACGGCCGGAGGCCGGAATTAGACATAGCGGTGGCCATCCCCGTCCCCCCAAACGAAAATAAGTCCACCACAACCCGAGTTCTATCAAGTAAACGCTAATAAAAAAAGGAAACATCGGTAAGTTGGTGGAATAAATTTTACATTTTTGGTTGGTAACAATAACGCTATTTAAATAAAAAATTAATCCATTTGAAAAGCAAAAGCAAAACCAAGAAATTTTTGGTCGTTATGTCGGTAAATAAAAGGTAAATCAAATTAAACATGAAACTTATCGGTGTTTTTTTTCATCTTGGCCGACGAATTCATGAGTTTAAATAAAAACTAAGTGTTCCACACCGGTGCGTAAAAATCCCACACCCAAACTTTTGTTGAGTTATCAATGCGCAACTAAAGTTTACCAAAATAAAAGCGATATATCGGAATTGCGCCTGTTTATGAAACTTTCTTGTTCCGTTTCGGGTTCCTTTTCTATGGAAGCTCCGCCGCCGAGTTGTATTTTTTTACATAAACCGTAAAAAATAGATAATCAATCCGGAATGAAAAAGATCATCTTTAAAACTAAAAATTTTTATTTATTTTTATTGACACTTTCTTTTTTTTTAACAGGGTGTCAAGCATATCAAAGTATCATCCCCGTATCTTCGCGACGGGTCTGGGATAAACATCGGTTAAACTTCATTTTAAGATTCTCTGAGCTGAAAAAAGTTAATGGATAACAAAATCGAAGGGAAAATATCCATTTTTATGCTGATGGGAAGAATAAAAATTCACATGACCTATATATTAAAGATGTTTAGGAAATATCCATTTGTGGGGGGGCATGGCGTTTTAATCGCCACTTCGTTCCGAGAATTACCCCCCTCAAAGCCTTATTTAAATGGGATGGCGTTCTCCGAATTTTCTTTCAAACCTTTTAACGCGTTGTTTGGATATTATGGTTTTTAATAAAAATGACTATTTTTCAGATTGTCTATTTAATTAAATTTTACTTTTCTTGGGAAAAAGATGTTTTCCAAATTTAAACCATGTTGCCGTCTTTGAAATATAATTTTTACCCGCCATTCGAAGAGACTTTCTCAACATCGTGTCAAGAAATTTTGAAATATTTAAAATTTAATTTTCAATCATAATCGCTGTTGTTGTTTTGAAATGCGTGATGAAAGGGATTGTCTGCATGCACCTCAAAAAAGCACTTTTTACTCGGTTGGATATTTTTATTTTTAGATTTCTTTCCCTATGGGAAAGTATAATATTCAATAAATATGGGAACTGTGCAGAGAAATGGAATTTTAGTAGATGGATTTCTTTTAACAAGTCGATGGGAATTTTATTTTAAAAAAGAGCTAAACACTTCTCAGAAAAATTAAAGACACGCGGCTGCTGGATTTTCCAATCCGTCAATTAAGATCGCTTTCGTTGTGGTTTGTGTGAAGGGGACTTTTTGAATTAAATGGCGGTGACTCTGTATTTCATAAAGATGGATTAAATGATCAAACCAAAATAAATGGGTTTGACCTCTATTGCCCTTTTGGAAGCTCATTTTTGGGGGTGGCCAAGAAAAAAACTTAATATTTATTTTATATCATCCGCTAAATCCCACCATTCAAAAATGATATCCAAGGGGTCCATGGTGTAAATCATTTTTTCGCCCCTTTTAATTGCATCCAATGGATATTTAAAACCAAAATATGAACGGATCTCTTGCCAATAAATGCTCCCGCCCCACCCCAAAATTCACCCTTATGGGGAATACACCCCGCGAATCCGCACCACCCATTTGGCAATTGTTTGTTGGCTATTTTGAATACCCCCAATGATAGGGGATGGTAATGTCAAAATCCAAAAATCAGTATCTACTTTTTGATTTTATGTCTTATTCAATGGTGTATTTATAATGCTTCTGTCGGGGATGGCATTTTTAACTAATGTGGGCGTTTTTAATGGCTCGGCGAAGAAAAATTAAAGCTTTGAACCCAGCACGTAAAATGTTGGATGGTATTTTGGCATGGTGTTTTGAACAAAAAGGATATCCAAAAACGGGGGCAATTGGATAAAACAAAGCCGCATGCACTTTCACTTTGCGGCCGGATTACCCCTTCGAACTGATCAATGGCGAAGAAATATGTCGTGGTGGGGCTTTAATAGCCATCGCGCTTTTTCGTCCCCGGGCGGGATCCTTATAATGTTCCAAAAAAATTCACCAACTCTAAGGTAATTTAACTAAATTGGAATTGTATTAATTAATATTTCCATTAAATGTAAAACAAATAGGTTTAATACGGCTTATTTCGGTTGTTGTTGGCCAAGGTTTGGATCGCTTTCTCTTCAATGGGCGCCTTTGGACGAACCCCCGTCTAAGAAATACCAGATGGCCTGTATTCAACCCCATTGCGACTTTTTTGTTGGTTGTTATTATTATTTCTTCTAAAACATCTAGGGGTGCTGGTTGTTGTGGCGGTTTTGCGCCCTTTGGCAAAGGAAAAAGCTACCCCGTAGGGTTTCGGTGATGCGGTCACCCCCCCTCCTCTTCCTTACGAAAATCTCAAAAGCATGCCCCAATAAAACCTCTCCACTTATTATAGTCAAATGGATTTGAACTTTTTTATCACTTCTCTGTTATTTTTTTTTCCTATAGTTACACAATTCACTTTTCTTTCTAAATGCTTACCATCATCTTATCATTTCAAAAGGATGAAGCGCTTAAAATCACAATTTATGGGTCTTTTTTCTTTATTCCTTTTTTACCTCTCCAGAATCAATGCTTCATGTTCATTGTGTTCTTTATTATGTTGTTTTATTTGTTTTCTGAATTAATACTTCATATTAAACAATGAGATTTTTATTTGTTCTGAAATATGAATATTTTTTGCTTCCTTATTAATTACCTTTTCATCATTACCAAATTTCTCAGACCACCATTCATACACAACACTCTATAAAAAGTTAATTGTCTTATTTCCTTTATGGATGACATTTTGAATTTCATTAATATGTTGAAGTTACTTTACTACTAGGAAAATTTAGTTGGTGAAAAATTTTCATTACCCTATGTATTGTTTTCTTATCAATTATATATATATATATGTATATATTATAGACGTAGTTGTTTTTCACTTTTTTTTGATTTCCAAGACCTTTCAAATACATATCTATAATCGAAAACAATGGTAATGTAGCATTAGAAAGAATATTTTGGTATATTTCCATACGCTACGTGATTTCTTATCATGATACTTTTTATTATTTTTCATTTTGCGTGTTGAATTCCTATGTAGTGCTTTAATTTTAGTTTCTTGATATTTTAATACATATTTATAATTTTTCGTTTATGGTGGTACCCCATTTTCTTAAGGAGGTGAAACAAACTATTGCCATTCATTTGTCAAGTTAATCGAAATGACATTAATCTAAAAAAGAATTATTTTCTTCAATATATAAGTATCCAATTATTTTTCGATTAGAATTTGGTATATGAATACTGATTCCTGTTGGGTTAAATTCACTATTTTTTCAATCATTTTTTTATCTTATTATTATTGTTATTATTATTTATTATCGTGGACCTTTTTTAATGTGAAAAATAATGCTTTCTTTATAGCTTACTTTTTTCTTTTTTTTGTTACTGTACAATATGGTTATATTTATTTATAGATTTTAATTATTAATTTATATAGGAAAATATTTATTACATTAAGGATGATTTTTATATCAAACTTTTTTAGTGATGACAATTACAAAGAATCCTTGAATACAAATCCGCTTCCTTCCATTTGCATCGTAGGAGAAAAGGCTCTTTTTCTCAAACAAAGCTTTCAACAAGCTGAGACTTCGGATTTTCAAATTCATCTCACCTTTTATGATTCCCTTGATGTTATTAAGCCCAAAAAGCAAAAATTACACGACACAACCAATAACGGCCTGTTGAAAAGTAAATGGTGTTTCAAGCATCAATATCAAGATTTTGGGTGCATTTTGTTATCTATTGAAATATCTGAAGACCGACACGGGGCTACATTTGAACAACTAAATAATCTTTTGAAAGGAATCAATGATAGATTAATCCGTTCATATATTGTCCTTGTCGGCATCACTCAAGAGACAACAAATGACCCTGACAAAGAGTTTTTCAATAGTTTACATCAGTTGGCAACAAATCAGCTTGGTGAACGTTTATATGCTTTTACTACGATTTCTGACAATCCTGCAAATCATTCTGTAGTGTCTACCCTCAGAAAGATTCTCGTTGCCGCCGCTTTAAATCATCATAAAAATGAGATTATAAGGCTGAAAGAAAAGAAGAAGTTACTATCCCTACAACGGCATTCGGTTCTGGCGATTGCCCGAACCTATTTTCAAATAGCATGGCATTATCTGATTAGTTTTGAATATGAGGAAGTGAAGAAGAACTTACATAAAGCTTATAAAATATTAAGGTCATTTTTTTCAAACTTCCCACCTTTAGATGTGCGCATGGTAACATCCCTTTTCTTGCACTACATTGTATCAGTCCTCCCACTATGTGGGGACGTTCTCTCTGTGGAATCTGAACTTTTTGAGACAATTAGCTCACACATTAACTGGGTTGGGCACGCCTTTACTTCCCAGTATGACAGCAGCTGCCGAAAACTTGCGTCAGCCCTAAAAAGTGCTCTAGTTGCTGAATGGTGTGGGATTCTAGCCAGAAAAACGCTTGACATAAAACCATTGATGCGAAGCGACTTTCTGATATCAGCTGCTAATAATTTGCACCAAATCAAATCTTTTTCACAGCTTTTTTCTGAAAAGACAACACGTCTTTCTTCTCCATTATACATTGGAACAGAATGCATTTCCAGCGTCTACGCTGATGCTTTTTTTGGAATGTTTAGACAATCGGTGTCGTCAGTTCACATATCTGGTTTATTAAAGGAAGCTAGCGCAACCTCATCGCCCCAATACCGAAAGTACGAGAAGCTCTATTTTGAGATGTGTGCACATGAGACAGTCAATTTAAGCTTTCTTGAAACCCTTCTTGAAAGAAATTTGAATTCTCTTTATCTTTCCGATTTTCTTTGCGCTCTGGTTTTGGATAAGTGCGATGACCATTGTATGGACACCAAGAATAATAAATTGCTTTATTATATCCTTATTAATGGTTCTGTAAGTCCACTTTCTTTATCATCGCAAATAGAGTTTTGGAATAGGCTTGAAAAATTCTCGGAACAACCAGTTCTCACTTTGCACTACCCACATGGTAGTTTTCAGCCACCCTTTACAGTCCTCACACAAATTGAACATAATTCTGTAGAGGCATCTGATGGCAGAGCACCACTGATTTTAATATTTTTTACTACGTCCGTGCAGCCTATTATATTGACTAACATTCAGATAACCTTACAGAATATCAACAGTTTAGATGCCGAATCAGGGATACTGGAAGCCTCTGTGGTTGGTTCCTACAAAGTAGAAGCGTCTGGGTCGATAAAGGCAAAAGCTGAGATCACATTTCCACGGAATGGGAAATTTATTTGCAACAAGTTATGGGCCACTGTTTCAATGGGGGTCTTTAAGTTTGACATCATTTGGACACTCCATGAATTCAGTGGTGATACTAGGTCAAAAAGGTCATTTATTTTGGCTAATACTCCTATTTTGAATGTTACAAAACCTATTTCGTTTGCCAATGTGTCTTCTGCTATTAGTGTAGAAGCTGTGGAATCTGAAGACTTTCGAATACCTATTACTATTGAAGGGAAGGAAAATTTATTGACGAATGTAAGCATCACTTTTCTCTATTTGCCTGATTTTTTTTCAGGCGCTCTTTATTTTATTTCCGGTGAAAATGATGACATCATGCCCTGCGAGCGCATTCTTGGTTCCAAGGATGAATCGACCTATGCGCTTAATGATCTATTTCCAGGTCACACTATGTCTTTATTGCTTTGTGGAAAATGTTCAAGAAGCGGTGTGTATCAAATTCCTATTTTATTTCGTCACTCTACAAAAGATTTTATGGATATGAAAATTGTAAGGGTATCCGTATTGGTGATCAACCCACCATTTTCAGTTGACTATTCTTGTTTCACTTCCACGCTTTGGTCTTCTGATGCCGGTGAAGTGAATTTTCCAACAATGAATTCTGTATACCAGCAAAGAGATTTAAATATTCTTGAGAAACCAAAGGATACCAAACTGCTGCAGACGTCAACTTCTACAGCGGAATGGTATAGTAAGAATGCTGCACTTTATTATACTGTACGTAGCGAAGATGCTTCTTCAAAAACGCAGCTAAAGACTTCTGTGGGTGAAATGGTGTCATTTCTTATCAATTTAACCTGCACAGCAGGGAAAAAAATTACTGTCTTAAAATCAGATATCATATGTAGCGAGGAGTTACATCTTCACAGCTTATCGTATGGAGAGCTTCCATGTGTTTTGGATGAAGAGGAGTCGGTCTCGATTTTCGCTCAACTACGAGCCTGGAAAAAGGGCGTTCTCTCGCCTGGATTCGTCCGCATTTTGTTTGCCCCTCAGTCTTCACCGTCTTCTCATTTCGTGGCAGATTTTTCGCTTCCACCTATTATAATTGAAGACTCTGAGATTAGGATAAAGTATGTTTATCCCTCGACCATTCTCTTTGGGTACACTATAATATTAAAATTAGTCATCTTTAACTCAGGAAAGGATCTTTTTCGTGGCGAGCTTTTGGTGGATACACGATCAGACTGCTTTAGTATGCGTGGTCGCACTCGATGGAATCTTGCTGTTTGCCCACAAGATAATACCGAGGAGCGAATTGAGCTGATTCCCTTAAAGGTTGGTGAATTACCGCTACCATTCATTCAGCTTAACGATATTCACGGATCTCCTGTGGTGACTCAGCCTATTATAACCCATCACGTGACTGTTCTTTCAGGGCAACAACCGTATTTAGCGTTTAATACACTAATACACGCATCCTGAATTCCAAAACAGCCTTCAAATTACCTGTGAGAAACTGTCCATCGCGTAAGGGATGTTTTTTTTTTGTATTAAGCCGCTTTACAATATTTTTTCCACACATTCAGATGTCAACTCTCCACTCACTCACCCCTTTTCATAATTTCATTATTATTTGTGAAGGTTTATTACCAATACCATTATAAGTAAAATAAAGATCGCAAAGATGCTACCTAACGGAAATGTGCTCTCTACCATTGAGGAGGCAGTGCGGCTAGGTGTGTTGTCTTCGGAAGTACAACTTTCTAGATTACGAAAAATGACCCCTCTTGATTTGTGCAAGGAAATGAAGTCTCATTTATGTAATGAGGAAACCTCTGCTGCGGCAATTCATGTGCTAGCTCAGGCTACTATAAAAAGGGATCTTTTGCATGATGATGACTTATGTGTTATTGTTAACTTCCTTTGCGAAAAAGCCACAAAACCCAAGCTCACAGGAACAGCATTAAATAGCTTGAGAGTCATTGTGGATGACCTTCTTCCGAGCCAGAAGTGCTCAATAGCATTATTTGTCACTCTAATAAACTCATTTATAACAAAAGTACCTCTGCAGAATCTTCGTTTAACATCACGAAGGGATGGCTTTGCCGTCATTTCCTTCATGATTAATAAGAGTACTATTGAGTCATGCGATGCAGGGCAACTTCACACATTGCTGGAGGCCATGGATGGTGAAGCTGATCCAATACTTGTCAACGACTTCTTCCAGTTTTGCAAGTTAGTGCTTACTCATGCGAAACAAGAAGAGATTCAATCGGTTGCACAGAGCTATTTTGATAGCTTGGCTGCGTACTTTCCAGTCGTCTTTACGCCTCCGCCCAAGTGCCCTATCACTAAAAGTGACCTTCAACATGCCTTGTCGGCTTGTCTTTCCGATCGAGTTTTAGTTAACAACTCTATCCCCTTTTTCATTAGTAAATTGTCATCTCCCTCTATGATAATAAGGCAAGAATCCATAGAAGCGCTGGAAACAATCATTCAAACTTGTCCAAACCATGTTGAAAAGAAGTATTTCTTTGATATGGTATTACATACACGGAATGAGATCATTAAGGCATGCATTTATCCCCAATATGAAGATAATCCCTCAACAAAGAACTTCATTTCTTTATCTTTGGGTTTACTGAAGAGTATCAGCAAAAAATGTGGAGGGGGTACCGCTCGGTCAGCCTTAGAGATTTTTGCGCCCATTAACGAAGGTGTTATTAGCTCTATCAATTCTGAGCATTCCTCCTGTTCGGTCTACGCCACCATGTTATATCACATTCTCACAGGATCGCTGTCTTGCAGCATGGCTTGTGGACCCCATCTCCTTACAATGCTTTGTGCTGAAGGAGAAAAGAACGATCTCCCTAACATTTGGTTACTTTTGTCCGCTGTCTGTTCCGGACTAGACAATGCTTTTTCTACCTTTGTGCACAACGATGACACAGAGGCAGAAGATATCCGATACCGTATCGCGCCAATTCTTTTGGAGCGACTTCTCGATCGGGTAAGGTACTGTGGCCATCAGATAACGGCAAATTTAGTTACTGATGAATTCCATGCCAGTTGCATAGTCGAGTTGCTCGCATCTTTTTTTAGTCTTTCTGCGAAATTGGCTCCATGCATCCAAAGGAGCGACGCCGAGTTTGCATTGAATGCACTTCTTCACGCCTCTGTTTTACTTGCTTCACCAGATGCAGCATCAAGTAAAGCCAGCATGTTGATTTGTAGTATTGTTTCTCATGAGACTGATGATTTAATGAAAATGATACGTGAGGAGCTTATCCAAAAAATTATTTTTGGTGCTTCTACTGACAGGGTACTCTCTTTACTGAAGGAGGTTTCGCGCGTTTCTTTGAAGCACGCTCTTTTTGTTATCAATGAATGCTTCTTTGAGACGATTCCTCCAGTAAACAATTGGCAAACAGAACTAACAGAAGTACAGCGCTCGGATGTTGTGTTGCACATTCTAGATTCTATTGACACCATAGGTGATAATATGGCTAAGGATCTGTTGAAGAAGCTAACCGAACACGAGGGGAAATCTTTGTATTACTTTAAATGCATTTTTTCACTCTTTACAAGGACACCAGAGGTGTTCCGTGAGACAATTCGCAAGGACCTTGACCGGCTGCCTCTGATTGTGGCAGCTGCATTGGTGTGCTCATATACCTCTGCATCTTTTTCTAATTCCCACGCACAGACTAAGTGTTTGATACGCCGATTTGACAAATTTATTCGATCTTCACAGAATTCATTGGGAAAAATACTTGCCATGAACGGTATTTCGGGTGTGGTGAGCACTTCAACTCTGAAATATGATGAATTAATTAGCTTCCTTAGTGAACTATCGGTGGATGTTGCTGTGCACATTGCTATCCTATGGGGCATATGTTTTAGGCCATTGAGTACTGAAGACTCTGACTCGACCGTGACGATAATATCGTCATCCTTAGGTAACTTATTGTTATCGGCAAATAAGGACGAAGTACTTGATACGTTATCATTTTCACCTATTCAATTTCCAACTGCAATCTCGAGGGAAAGTCTGAATATCTTAAGTTGCTACTTCCTCATCGATATGGATGCTGTTGTGTCGCTTCGTGTTTACTGGAAGGGAGTTTTACGTTTATTAAAAGTGATGGCACTTGAAGTTCAACCTGCAACTGAAGCTAATTTTCTAGCGCGATTGCATCAAGGCCTCCGAGTTGGGGTGGAGACTGAACTCTTAAGACAGGCCCTCAGTGCGTTCATGGAAAAACAATCGCCAGCTAAACTGGTGGTTAAAGAGCTGCTGTTGAGCCCTACTTTGTTGGCCTTTGTTCTCGAGGGGCTCCACTCGCAAAACTTAGTGAGTCGCTGCGAGACTCTTAATCTCCTTTCGTCATTTTCAACGTATGCTGTAAATTCAGTAAATGAACAGCATAACGAAAGTAATCTCTTTCGCAAAGCCCGCGATGTCATACTCAACACTACTAAACTATCTTTAAGTGATAATAAACGGAAGGTGCGAAGGGCTGCGGCATACTGCCGCCACATGTGGCATAACTTGAACTAGCCACTAAACAATTAATTATGGTTAAGGCTAAACATTGGTGCCAAACTCAAGATTAGGCATTCCCTGTTTGTATTAATACTTATTAAATGTGATCATTCTAGTCCCTTTGGTGCATTCCTTCCTTTTTTTATATGTTCTCCTTCGTTTACATATATATGTTTAAGTCCCAACGACAACACCAAATGAGAGCAACAATTTTTATTGACACCTTGTTTAAGGAATTTGAGCTTTCAGTTCGTAAAGGTGCATATAAGTACTTTGAGTTCATTCAGATTCAGCCCTGCAACGAATGTGGCCTGATTACTGCCTGGCATAATGTGGCTATACGCCCCTCAAGTGGCCATTTTGTGTGCTATATAACTGAGACAAAAACTCCAGCCGACGCGGATGTCAGCTACGCACTTTTCTGCGCCCGCATCCCAGTGCTTACCCTCAAACCGTGTGAAGTTGGGCTTTCTTCACTATTATTTTCACCTGCAAATCTATCTTCAAACGGTCAAGAGCACATCTCGACTTCGCTTGATGAACTCTTAGATCTTTTCTTTCCTCAGAAGTGCGATTGTGAGAATGGTGTCCTTGTACTGGAGGGTGGTGATGGAGCTGGAAAGCAGACACAAACCAAGCTCTTGCTTGAGCATTTAAGGGCCAAGAATGTTTCAGTGCAAACACTAGACTTCCCACGTGAAAATGCACCCTACGGTGGGCTGATACGAGCCATTCTTTCTGGTAAGAAAGGTGGGATTTCAGATTTAGACCCAAAACTCTTTAGCTTCATCTACTCGCTCAATCGATATGGATGTTTGCCGGAGCTAAGACTCTGGATGCAGCATAGACAGGTAGTTGTGTGTGACCGCTATTATACTGCAAACTTTGGGCATCAGGCCGCTAAGTTACCTGAAGACAAGAGAATAGGTTTTATTCAGCACCTGGAGGCCTTAGAGGTAAATTGGTTAACCCTGCCACCAGCCAAAAGAGTTTTTTATTTAGATTTACAACCCTTAATCGCTATGAAAGCCATGCAGGGTGACCTGATGCGCAAGTACTTGGACATTCATGAAACAGCCAGTGACACATATAAGAAGAATGTTAGGCAGACCTTCTTGTGGTGTTGCAATGTACTCAATGGATGGAAATGCATTAGTTGCTGCGATAGAGATGGAAGAAGACGTTTCCCCGAGGAGTTGCACGAGGAAATCTATAATGATGTGGGTAATCTTGGTGTGTTTCAATCCTTTGCACATGTCAAATAAATAAATATGCCTATTTATTTATACGATATAGATAACCTTTTTATAGAGCATTATATATCATGTCTTCTCATTTTCATCTAGTATAAAATATAAAACGACCTAGAAAACAACATCCATAAATTTTGTTTCTTTTTCTACGTTTGCTCATGCGAATTAGTGTGTATGTTTCTTCTTTTTGTTTCTTCCATTTTATCTCGTTTTTTCTTCACGGCATATAGGTCAAGGATGGCGACATCAAAGATTCATGCTGATCGCAGCAAGAAGCTACACCAGCTCCTGAAGAAGACGAGCACGGTGAACCGCAACCGCAAGTCCCCCCGTCTGTACATGAAGGGAACGTTGGCCGGTTACACCCGTGGCCTTCACGGGCAGGTCAAGAAAACGGCTTTAGTGCGCGTCGACAACGTCAACGTCCGTAGCGACGCGGAGTGGTACGTCGGCAAGCGCGTGTGCTACGTCTACCATGGCTACACGATGAAGCGGTGTGTGCGCTGGAGCAAGGCCCCGGCCCGACGCAGCAACACGCGCGCCCTCTGGGGACGCGTGACTCGTCCGCACGGTAGCTCAGGGATGGTGCGCGTTAAGTTCAATGGCGGGTCGGTCCCCGCATCTGCCATTGGTCGCCGCATTCGTGTGTATTTGTATCCTAGTCGCATTTAATATTGACCATTGAACTGATGTTCTCTTTTATTATTTAGGCTTCATTCGAAAGGCCAATATTTCAGGATTATATGCCAATATGGCTAGTATTATCTAGTATGAAAAGTGTCATTCTCTTGATTGAAATTGTAAATGATTACTAATATTTTTCCTCATTTTCTTTTTTACCTCTAATAATATTTTTTCCCCATTTATTCAACTGGGGTGACTTTACAAGTAGTGAGCGAATGCCATCTATGATGGTGTCCTTAAATGATTGCGACACATTCTCTGACACATATGGTTGCATTTTCAATGCCTGTCTGGGTTATCAGTCACCCTTTCCAATTGTACGTTTTGGGGACCGATTAGACTCGGCAAATGAAATAAAGGCAGTGGCCATGGTAAGGCATTCTGGAGTGAAGGAATCTCTTGCATGGCGACTGTTAGGTCTTGATATTTTGAAAAGGAAATCCTGTTCTTCATTTGAACAATTACTTTCAACGCGGAGTAAGTTTCTAGAACTGAAGAACGAAAGCCAAAAGTTTTTCCGTAATATCGACCAGTGGAAACAGGTTACAGGAATAGCGTTCCGAACCCATACAAGCAGCTTTTCTGCAAGTTTTTATCATCAACCACGACAGTTCTCCTTGAACGCGAATCACATAGTGGTTAAGGGAATCCAGTCCCTTTCATTCACGTATAGCGATTGGGTGTGGTGCGCAGGCAGCGATGATCCTCTCACTGTCTTTTCGCTTAATATCGAGCACTTGTTTTCTGAAACAACAACAAAAACGGACTTTAGTGTAGAATTGCCCTCAGTTGGAAATTGTAATATCATGAGTGCAACGGGATCGACTGCCATTGTTTTCCATGAAGGCGGAATATACACCATAGATAAGCGAAATGAGAAGAAACCTTGGGTACAGCGTTATATAGAGCAAGATCAGATTTGCAGTGGGGGAATATCTGGAGGGCAGTATTTGGTGTGCTCGACGAAATCAGAGGAACTTCTTGTGTTCGATCGTCGGAAAATGGCGGAGCCTCTGCTGCGACGAGGTTTTGGTGCTGCTGTATCAGTCAGATCACATAGTAAAGACAATGTTGCTCTTCTTGTCACGCGAAACCAAGTTGGCGTACTCGATGTGGTTTCACTTGAAACTTTAGGATCTGTTCAAGCTACGGATGGGGACATTCTAGACGCAACTGTTTTTCAGTGTACGCCTCAAGCTGTGCAACTATGCATAACCGAATCCAATGGCATGTTATATGAATGGTCTATGACACACTGAAGGGTCAGCCTTTCAGGCAGACTTCATTTTTCGAAATATTATCGCCTTGAACCAGTGAGATATATGCACATATATATATATATCTATATATATATATTTATTTATTTTTGTATCTAGAATCTCACTACTCTCAATATTTGTGCTGTTTTCACATTATCTTAACTAAGGTCATAAAGACAAGACTGAGAATTGAAAATGATTCAAAATAATTGCAAATTAATAATAAAAAAAAATGTTCAATCAGGTCACTAGCAATCAATATTTGATGCCGCATTAACTAAATTAGTAACTTTGGCAAGTGCACAGATCACCATAAGTGGTGAATAAAAATTTCTGCTCCGTATCACCAAGCGCATGGATGTCCATTTTTTTCACAGGCTGGTGATATTATCATTTTTTGTTTCCACCGAGGTGAAAAATTTGTACTGACTAAAGTGTGTTACCAGACATGATCTCATTTCTCAAAATTATACACTAAACGCGTTTTCTCCTTTCACATTGTACACTTGGCTCCTAGGATAAGTTTTTATACCTTTATCCCTTTAATGTATTCAAAGCCTCTCTTTTTGTTTATTGCTTTCTACTTAAGCATAGAAGGACGATGAAAAGTATATCTAGACATTGTCGCATACGCTCTATATATTTTCTTCAGTTGACATGTTGCTGTCGCTATAATTTACCCTCCTAAAATTCCATGAATAAACACTGCGTTAACGTCAAGAAAATAAAAACGCGGCAGTTTATTTTCAATCTTGCTTAGTGCTATATATATTCCACACAATATTGTGTGATGTTATATTGCTAGTAGTCTTACAATCCTTTTCAAAGGTATCCCTTTGATGTATTTAAATTAAATAAACATTATATAACCACTAATAGGCATACACTGGCAACTATTAGGAATGGGAAGCAATCTATATTAATTGTTCGAATGCTTTTAGTTAATTTGTAACAGGTTAACTTTATTTCATCTGGTTTTATTGTTGAGAATTGCTCAATGGAAATAATAGTTTAAATACCATAACTACAGAATCGATGAAAAAATCAATTTTAGGCAAAGGGTTTTTGAAATTTCCCTTAAAATGTTCCCCATTAAATACGCACGAAAAGGATCGAAAAATGGATGGCTTTTTAAAATCCAAGTTATCACCTGCCGCGAATCCCCATGCTGTGGTCTATAAGGTTGATGGTTCTGAAATATTTGTCACGGGAAAGGAAAGAAAGTGGTTACATCCTATCAAACTAAAGACACAGGAGACTGTGATTAATCTTTCTCGTCCAATCTACGTTGGAGAAAATGAGAAAGAACAATATAATCTCTTCATAACAAATCTAGAAGACGTAAAACCAGACTACCTGGCATCCGGTAGCTGGGTAAACGCCCGTGTTCTCTTTAATTATCTTGACGAAAACGAGTTATCGTTGCTGAGTCCGTCGATGTCTATGTATCATTGGCTGACTTCATTTAAATTTTGCCCTCAATGCGGTGGAACTAACCAACTTTGTGATTTGGGCGCCTATTTGCGGTGTTCATCTTGCAGCGCCGTGCATTATCCTCAGATCACACCAGCGATAATTGTGGCTGTGCTTGACGGAAGAGGCAATGTTCTCTTATCACAACGAAGAAAACAGTTTATAAAAGAGCCTGGAAATAAACCCATATTAACCATTCTTGCAGGCCATGTTTCGCAGGGAGAGTCACTGGAAGATGCAGTTTCTCGGGAAGTATTTGAAGAGTCCAATGTCGTTATTTCGAAACTGCGTTATGCGGGCTCGCAACCATGGCCCTTTCCTTCACAACTTATGGGATGCTTCTACGCTGTGGCAGACAACAGTCCCATACTGAAGGCCGACCAAGATGAACTTCTCAGCGTTGCATGGGTATCCAAAGAAAGTGTTCTAAAGGCTATCAGAGGCTCACATGAATTCGCTCTGCCGCCTGTCTTTACAGCCACATATAACCTTCTTTCCTTCTGGGCTGAGGGCAAAGTAGATGATATGGGGTTTCCTAACACTAAACTGAGCTAATTTTTTTTTCCCTTTTGTTGTGTCAAAATATAGCACTGGGTTTGTTTCTGCTGTTTCATTTTTTTTTCACTTTCTAAAAAGGGAACTTATGTGACATGTATCACATATGCTTAACTAATTTCTTTATATTAACAGTTATGTCAACAACATGGCAAGTAACTATTTTTAGTTGACTACCTAACTTGCATATTTTTTGTGTATATATTATTACAAACCGTAACTTCTTATTATCCAGATAAAATTTGGGAAGTTTTCATCATTTATTGTCTCAACCATTGTAATTTTTCCCGGGCTTAGAGGAAAATTCAGTTCTAGAGGTCTGTTTTTCCTTGTCGATACTTTGACTCGTATTAAAACCTGTTGTATCGCCCCCCAAAACTTGTTTCTTCTATCCTATCTTTTTCCCCCTCTTTCTCCATTATATATGAATCCATTTTACCATGTCATGCCTTTTTATGTTGTACCACTACATAAATAGAGACTTGAACCACCGTCTTTAACTCATCAGGTAATCAGGGATTAGGCACGTAGGTGTGTAGGGGTAAATTATAATACCAATGGCCTCTTCTGCCATCAATGCCTTAATCAAGGAATATTTTGTTCAGCATTATCCAGCAGTTGCTAAAGCTTTTAAGAAGGACTCCGCGTTAATCGATGAGGCAAAAAGGGAACACTTATTTAAGCAAAGCAATCTTGAGGTACTCATATGTAACTCCAATCCAAAACGAAAGCGCGATAATAGTGTATCCAGCAATTCTGGATCGCTTCATCGTGGTCTAAAAGAAGCTCCTTCCAAAGTGCCACATGTAGAATCCAAGAAAGCACCCATGTTAGATAGTTCTGATTCGGAGGCGTCTGTTTCCATAAAAGCTCCTAAGGGAGTGTCGAGAAATGTTTCGGAGACAGATAGGAAATCTGTCAGCAATACGCAACGCCAGATGACCAACAACAACCAAGCCCACAGTGTTCCTTTAAAGGGTACGGAAGATGGATCTTATCGCCGCTTTCAACGAATAGATCCAACTAAAGTAGAATTTCATGCAGAGGTTCTGCGCGATAATCGTCCTGGATCTGAACATATGGTCTTGAAACAAAATCAGGAGATGATGCGAGTAAAGGGGAAGAACTTTAACAAACTGAAGCAAAAAAACAAAGGAAAGTTCTACGGCGTAGGCGTAGATTTTTCAGTGCGCTCCTACCAGTTTCCTGATAGTGATGAGGACTAAATTACTGTCAATATTTTTTTTAAATTGAATTGGGTAGTAACTTCAAAGTGAAACTATTAAGAAGAATAATTTAGGACTTCATTTAGTAAGTAGTTTTACCATGGAAGTCGATGAAGTCCATTGAATTAAGTTTAATCCTATCTAGTTACGTTTAAATATCTTAAACCCTCTTTTAATCCGTACATGACAAAAAGGAAGAGCTATAAAAAGAAGTCATTAACCCTATTTAGCGACTGCTGTTTTTATTAAAATGTATTTTCCACTTTTGTATTGTTTTAATGATGTGGTTGTTTAGACCCTGTTTACCATTTGATCTCATTTTATGCCTTCCGTAGTGTAATCCAAATGGTTTCCGAAGCACAGTCAGTTCCCCACCCCGCGGGGTGGTCCTCCACGGCCCCCGCGACCCTCCGCACGGCCCACGTCGCGACCCTGGAGGGCCATCAAGGGCGGGTTTGGTGTGTGGCGTGGAGCCCCGTCTCGAACATTCTGGCCTCCTCCTCGGCCGATACAACCGTCAGGCTGTGGAGTCAGGGATCG
>HF955210.1:401689-436051 GCA_000982615.1 Phytomonas sp. Hart1 | reverse complement strand
TCCTACCTGTTCTGCAAGGGCATTGCTGATCAAATTTTTGTTTTCTCTCGTTACCCTATGCTTCGAACACGTTTTGGCATCGATGCAGCCCGTTACCAGCGGCTCACAGGCATTCTAACGATGGGTTGGTCTATCAAGGCCTTCACCGCCGTGATATGCGATACATTCGCCTTCCTCGGTTACACAAAGCGCTGGTACATGTTTGTCTCGTGCGTGGTGGGCAGTGTCTTCGCGCTGTTCTACGGCCTGCTGCCCGCCAAGCCGTCGTCTGGTAACATTGCTGCCGCTTTTGTCTTCCTGAGTTCTTATGGCAAGGCCAATGTGGACGTTCTATCTGAAGGCTATTACAGCCGTCTTATGCGTAAGATCCCCAAGGCTGGACCGGCACTGGTGAGCTGGATTTGGTGGTTCATTATCTTAGGGGCTCTTCTGGCGTCTGTTCTCCAGGGCCCGCTATCGGATCTTAATATGCCGCAAGTCGGTGTGTTCATCTCCGCTGGACTACAGTTCCTTACATCTTTGATCTACCTTTTCAACCTGTACGGCGAGAAGACGAACCGTGATGAGCGCATTGAGGATGCACGTATTATGCACAAGGCACTACTCCTGGAGCTTCAGAAGGGGAAAGCCCTAAGCCGCACGGAGGGGAGGGAAGGCAGTCTCGATGTGGATCAGGGAAAGGCTCTACAGCTGGAGCCGATCGACGACGGTGAGACAGTGGCGTTGGCTGACGATCTGCCCCTGAACTTTACCCACACAAACCAGCAGCAGGCGCAAAAGCCGATGGAACTCGGAGGCGGATACCAGGACGATGCGAGCCCAGAATTTCTGTTGCCGCAGCCGATCATCGGTTGCTGTGGACTTATCGAGATCAACAAGGAGGTTGTCATGCGGAACAAGCGTATTGTTGCATACAGTGCTGTCATGACCGCTGCGGTTATAACTATGACTTTTGGTAATATCCTCGCAAATACGCTAGGGTTGCTTATTATTTGCGTAGTGGTGTCGCTGGTGTGCTCTGTGATGTCTTTCTGGGCATTGCCACTCATTATTGCTAAGGCTAACGTCATGGCTTATCTTAATATGATGCTCTACATACAGCTACCAGGTCTCCTGGACAGCTTCTACCTCGCTAAAGAAGATTGCCTTCCTGACGGGCCGCACTTCTCAAATACTTTCTATAATACTATTGCTGTTGGTATCATCGGCAACCTTGCTGGTTTAGTCGGTATCACGGCGTTTAGATATATTTTCTTGAGGTGCAGCTATCGTCTATCCTTAGTTGTAACTACGCTTTTATGGATGTCTGCCTCCATCTTCGACATTATCATGCTCAAGCGTTGGAATATAAAGATCGGCATTCCCGACCACGCCATGTATGTTTGTGGTGACGCCATCATTGGACAAATGTGTTACATGCTTTCATGGATGCCGATGACAATACTGCTGTCACGTCTGTGCCCGCGCGGCTCCGAGAGCACGGTGTATGCGCTGCTGGCCGGCTTCTCCAACCTCGGTCAGGCCACCAGCACGTCGATAGGTGCCATCCTGATGGAGTATGTGTGGCCCATCAAAAGTAATCCGCCGTGCGACTTCACGAACGCCGTGAAACTCGTCATTGTTGGTCACATCCTCTTGCCGCTCCTGATCATCCCGCTGACCCTGTTGCTGCCAAACGTCCGTGTGTCTGACGATATCGACATCGATGGCAACGTGATATCGAAAACGACACAAGAAGAGCCCCATGTGAAGCCTGGCAAGGACAGCAACAAGGCCCACTGAAGCTCTCGCAGCGTGTATGGTGGCAAGTGCAACTGTAAGAGTCATCTGAACAGAAGCAATCGCTCAGTTGATTATTTCATTTTAGACTTTGTCCTTGTTTCTTTCTTTAATTTACTTCAGGTATGTAGGAACTCCTACTATGGTGAATTACCTTTATAACAAAATAAGTTTACGATAATTAAAATCCCGATCAAATACTTTTTTTTTCTTTTAATGTTTTTTCCTTTCCTTAGTTACTAACAACACCGAAGGGTAATTAAAGCTGAGAGCAGTGCGACCCCTTCTGGTCTACCTCTATACCTTGCTTTTGTCGTCCAGGCAGCCCCTGTTCTCTCCCCTTCTCTTACTGATTTATTTGTGATGAGGTTGTAATATTGTGACATCACTCTTTTTCGCTTTTAACTGTCTTGTAAATAAATTGTTAACCACTCGGATAACTTAGTGAAACAGTACATTCTACACTAACATATCTCTTACCTTGTTTATCCACAGATTGATGGATACGCATGTATATATTCATTAATTATTATGCCAATCCATATGTACATATGATGTTCAAAGAGGCTCCTCTTGCTAGACGGACTTGGTACTTCTTTCTATGCGCTCCCTGCGTTACGCTGTAGCGTGCAGCCACCCTCCGCCTGGAGATCGCACGCCGAGCGCCTCGCTGGGCCGCAGGCAGATTCATCTTTGGGTAAAATACAGTCGCGGGGTGTTACTAATGAAGAATCTAAATCGTACTTTTCGCGCAATAAATCCAGTTGAGCTATTTTAAAAACGGTATGTGTGTGTTGTTCGTGTCTTTATTTTTTGGTGGTGTCTTTGTTAGTTTTTATTTTAGAAGCATAAACTTCTAAGTTAATGTGGCAAATAGGGTATTTAAAAATTTACCTTTGGGTAAATGATTTTATTTTTATCTATGGATGTAATTACTCAAAAAAAAGGTTGTTGTAAATAGTATAGTAGTTTTAAAGTATTTATAATGAAAGTGAATGCTATTGTTTTATGTGGGTTTTATTTTTTACCTTTTTTTATTATCAGCAATATGAATTTCTTTACTTTTTACTGTTTGACTTTTTTTTTTTGCTCAAAATGGTTTAAAATAATAGAGTTGTGCGGCTAAATCCATAATCAAATTATCATTTATATACTCCTTTGCATTTTTTTCATTCTTTTATTAGAAAGTTTAATTGATACAGTAGAGTCATTTTATTGGAATTAAAATACAAAAGCTGATTTGGTATATTCTTTTTTCTTCCCTTTCTGTTTTTTATTATTTTCACAATTAATTCTTTTTTATTTAATCACCTTTAATTCTCTAGCTGATATATATTTTTTTCTAATAAACAAAAAGATGCGATATTTTGCCTCGAAAAGTGTGAAATGGGCCAAAAATTGGCATATTCCGTAGATCTTGTAATAGAATGCTTATTCGTACACCCGCCTATTTCAGCTGCATCAATATTTTCTGAGTAGCTCTGATATTATTGTAAACAAAGGCAGTATACAATTGACGCATGTAGTAAAGTTACCACTGATGATAATTCATGGTCTCGATCTCGTTTACCATTCCAAGATTATAAATGGTGAATGCTGTGATTTTCGCTTTAACACATGCACTTCTGTGTGAAAGGTCTGTTTTCATCATTGTTTAGCAGCTTTACCATTTGGTCCATCGCGCCAAGATACCTACGTCGTATAGCGAATTCATTTCTCTCGATATATAGTAAGGGCAAGGTAGTGCGTTTTTATGTGTTAGTTCATGAAAATTGTGGTCACCAAGGCTTTTAGTTAACTCTTTGTGGGGATCCAAACTAAACCGGTAAGAACCACTGGCCTGTAGTAAGGACGTTTGATGAGTAATTTCCGGGTACCTATTCATCTGTTCCCTTCGCTAAACGTTTATGCTTATCCGTCTGCAAAAAGTCATGGGTTGGTACAGGCTTTAAACTCTCTTCTTTAACAGGACGAGAGTCTATTCTAAGTAAAATATTTCTTTACATATACACCATTAAAAAGGATACATTGCTTTTTGCATCTCTATTTCTCTCTTTTTGACATAATTGTTTATTCTATGGACTGAATAGGAAAAAATAAATAGACGGCTCTTTGCGTTAATACATTTTTTAAAATTTCCCTCTTTTTTGATTCAAAGCGAACACTTTTGTCAAGACATGTTTCAGTCATAGTATGTCTGTAATGCGTTTTTTGTCTGGCGCATGCATGCGCACCCGCACTTATACACAACTTTTCTCACATCAAACTTCCAGTTTCTTCAATCTTCACGACAGCTATATGTGACCTCCTCACCGAAGTTGACCACAATGTTAATTAAGTGCTCCGTTAGCGCTTCATCAAGATCAATACATTTGATTATTCGATTTTCAGCAGAATACACTAGTAGGTTCAAAAAAAATTACCCTACTGAAAACTAGAACTGTAATGGTTGCAGTGCCGCTGGTGTATTAAGAAAAAACGAGTAAATGTGTCTTTGCAATTATTCTTAAGCTGTTTTTGATACTTATGAATGGAGAAAGGTGTCCAATAGTAATGCAATTGTCATAGTTAAGGTGAAAATACAGTAAACGCAACTTAAAGCTAATGAAAGTATAAGAGATATTTATTGGCTACTGTTTATCGATGTACTCAAGGTATTAAATTGATTTATATTTAGATCCATCCGAGCTTGAGATGTCTGGAGCGTCCACATTTGATTGCAAAACAGTTCTAGTTAATACAATAGTAAATAATCCCTCTCGGAGGAGGGGGGGGATTGTTCCCACATGTGTATGTCCCCCTTTTCTTTCTTGATTATGACTTTCCTTTAAGATCAGTATATATAATGGATGTGTTCTCCCCTCTCCCCCCAATCAAGTGATTTCTTAAGTATTTACCCATCCTAATATTCCTCACATAGTGAGATCCTCTTTCTTACCCCCATGAAGTATCCAAGATAGGTTTAAGCCATAGAATGACGTGGTGCAGTAATGAAATACTGAAAAATGAATATAACTAGGGCCCGCACTTGGTACCTATCCCAAAAGATCATGTAATACTTTTCAAAACCATGTTAACTCGAATTTTCTTAGATACCACAAGGAAAGGAAGGGTTCTAAGAGCTGAATTAGGGCGAAAAAATATTTCCCGATATAAATTAATCCACATAGAAATTAGTTGGATTTCCATTATCATCTAGCACAAAGAATTTAATAGACAAAAGGGGAGATATATATACAAAGCACAAGCATGAGGAAAAAAGTTTACGGGGTGAATGGAGCTTCTTATAGCATCAAACAAAGGTGTACTTTCTTTGTTATGTGTACTAATTGTTTTTTAGTGAATAATGCTTACCAGCTTATCTATAATATGAATACCAATAGGTAGATAACTTTATACAGGTAGTGAAGATTTCTCACTGATGCCTCCTAATTGTGTCCAGGCTCTTTATGGAAATGGAATAATCACAGTAACCTCACCAATAAAGGAATATATTAATTAGTGGACATCGGGAAGACCCTTAAGGTGGGTGTATCACGTTAACTGGATACAAAAAAAAAGTGGATTTATCAGTTCCTATACATTTCTGGGGTGGGCGTGTGGGGTAATATTTTCTCCAACACAATTATTTATATAAATAAAAATTTAAAGAGAGTTTTTTCTAAGCCGTGTGTTCAGATTCTACTGCTCGTTCAGAAAATTCTTTTGACACTTTTCATTCAGGTACTACAATACTTAGAACTATCTTCTCAATTGTTCCTGTGATCAGTATCAAGCCTCGTGCGAGCTTAATTGGGGTTGTGGGGAAGACATTGCCATCATTCCTAATCTGCACAATACAGCACCTCACCAGGAATAAAATGGGCTTCCTGGCGATTCGAGCGCAATCCCTCCGATACGGGCGCCACACGTCGGGCTGTGTGGGATGGGGGATAACAAGCGCAACGGTGAGTCGGGCCGCCAGGTGCCGTGGCCTTGTCCGGCCATGGGCCTTCCCGGGCCCCTCCTTCCACCATGGGGCCTTTCCCCTCCGCCACCCCACGCGGAGCTACGTCAACGCGCTCTACCGCCTGCCCCCCCTTCACACTTTCCCCACCCACACCCCCGCCGGCGAGGCCGTCGACGGAGAACGCCTCCTCGCGCAGATCAACGGCCTCTTCCGCGCCCTTACTCAGACGCAGCTGGTCGACGCCGTCCACGAGATGCGCGAGTGCCCTTACTTTGAGTCCCTCTTCACCGCCGAGTTGCTGTTCCAGTACTGCGACCTCGTCCTGCCCATGCCCAAGTTTGGCCGCGAGTTCCGCTCCGCGGAGGTGAGCGAGACGCTGCGTTACATCCGAAGCTGCGGCGGGAGCGGGGAGGTGAGCCACCTCCTGCAGGACACCAAAGGCGGCCGTGCGAGCGGGATGGACTTCGTGTCAACCACCCACGGCATTTTGATGGGATTCGGCACCCCGCGCACGAACAAAGCGGTGGCTATGTCTTTGGCAGGGATAGACGCGGAGACGGGTGTGCAAAACAACGCCATCGGGATACAGAATGTTGAGGTGATCGAAATGCCAGAGGATAGCGCACCGCTGTCGGATCTCATCGCGTTTGGTGGTCAACGGACGTTTTTTTACAAGGACACCGTGCATGGCCGTCGGGCACTGCAGCTTGCGGTCGAGCGGATGCCAAAACTAAACGCACAGACCCTTAAAATAGAGCCAGGATGTTCAATCCTGTCGCATCTGTGCGGTGTAAGTCCGGTGTATGATGTGATGTGTGATCAGGACTTTCCCCTGTCGATAGAGCGTATCGGCGAATGTGGCATGAACCCGTTCCCGGTCGAGTGGTCTGAGCCGCGCAAACTTGGGATTACAATGCCCAGCGTGTGCCTGATCGCGAGATTCGCGCTCGGGTCATTAAATGGGGGTGGCTATGCCACAAGTGCGACCCCGATGGCTTCAAATACAAACTACCACAGCAAAGACGCGTCCAAAAACGCGCGTCTGTTCCAAGGTGGGCACCGCATCTATGGAGATCAAGGGGCACCGTTGGAAGCACAGATTCGTTCAGGAGAGCTGATGGATGTAGTTTACCAGCGCCCCCCGCGGTATCGGCCACCTATACATGGGAAAGGTTCCATTGTACAGCGTTAATTCAAGGGCACCATAGACAAAAGGTGATACATACAAATATTACAAGTTACTGAACCGATTAAAAGCAGCATTCCACAATGATAATATGGATAATAAAGATGTCGTCAGGGAGAAAGGGGGGTAGAAGGGTATAGGTGTGATCTCAGCTTTACCTCAAGAGAGTGCTTTTTTGTGCTGTTTTAATGCAGAAGGAACTCGGTGAATCAATGTCGACGACCCTTCCACAAAACTACTACTTGTCTACAGTAGGCTTTAGGTAGCCTTAGGATGCTTTGAGTTCATTATAAAATTTCCAAGCATCTTATTTTGCTTCATTATTTTATTGTTAATCTTTGCTGAGGACATTATTTTTATCCTGACGTATCTTTTCTAATTCGATGGTGATTAAAGTCATAATAAGCAGATATCATTATATTTGAATTTAATCATTGAATTGAATATATATTATATATATTTACTCAAGGAGTTTGCGCGGCGTGGTCAGACACACAATTCGTAGCGTAGAAAGTATGTCCGAGGCCGGTACAATGTCCGGGGACATCTTGTCGAAGATGGGGGAGATTAGCCAAAGCCCTCAGCCCAGCTTACCCATAGAGCACCTTCTCCAGGAGAACGTTGTACTGAAATCCAAACTTGCCTTATCTGAGGACCAACGTGTGATTGAAGACATCATGAGGGATCAACTCCAGAGCTTCCTCGTTGCAGCCACAGAGGGACAATCGCAATGGAACGATGGGCCGAATACTACAAATATGGCATCTTTTTCGGCAGCACTGAAAAAGTTATACGGTGAAAAGGCGGAGCTGGAAGCCGAGTTGAAACGCACTCGGCTCGAGACCACCGAAATGCTAAACGGCCGCATCGATGAACTGGAGCAAGACCGAAAGGTGCTGCAAATTCGCCTGCAGAACTTTGAGATGCAGATCAATGATGGGCCCCCCCGTCCATATGTAGTGGAATTAGAACAGCTTCGTGAGTCCGAAGCGTTGCTGCGTCAGCAACTGAAGTCTACACGGGAAGAAAATATCGCGATACTGGATAAGCTTAAGGAGATCTTTGCAGAGGAATTGGCGGTTTTTCCAACGCACATAGCGAAGGCTGAGGCAGCCAAAGCTGCTCTGCAGGAATCACACAAAGTGCATGCGCGGTTGAAGGTGGAGATTGAAGAGGAAAAAAAACGGTTCGAAATTCTTCATGAGCTACACGAATCTAGGGTTGAGGATGAACGTTATTTCCATTGTCAGGAAATACTAACATTGAGGGAATTGCTCACTGCCGCCCTAGAGCGTGAGAACGTCTTGGTGAAGGAGAGGGCAGCATTTCAAGCACAGATTGCCGCAGGGGCCCAACGAGAAGCGGACGAATCTAAGCCAATGTACGATAGTTTCGTCGTACAAGAAAGGGATGAGGAAGAATCCTTTGCATCAAAGCGACAGCGGGTGGAGCCTGGTCAGCACTCACAGCCCAACGAATCCATTCGCATGAAGTATGTCCATTTTTGGCATGATGGGCATGCGCGCGTTGCTGCTCTGGAGCAGCGAGTTCGTGAGCTTGAATCCACAGAAACGGCTGCGCGTGTTTTGCAGGGGCGCATGGCGCAGTTTGAGCGTGACCGTACCAATCTGACAGCGCAGCTGGTTAATCTGGCCGATGCCTTGATTAAGGTGCGCGAGACCAATCATCAGCTCCGCGCGCAATATGTCGGACTGGAGGTAGAGCGGAATCAGCTACTTGCGAGGCTAACCGAGGCACTTGAAGTGGCGATGCAGCCTGAGGAGTTGGTGGTATGCTCTAATGCGATTCGAGAAGCCGCATCCCGTCAGTCCGCCGCGAGTGCGACCACGGTAGCTGATCCTGATGGGCTCCAACAAGCAATGCGTCAAACGCGTGAACTGAAGAGCGAAATTGTGCGATTGCAGCGTCAAAAGGAAAATTTACTTCGCTGTATTACCCTGCGCGAAGAGCGCGTTTCGGCACTGCTTAAGCGCGAGGTGATGCTGGTTGTAGAGGGGGACCCGTGCAACGCCATCCAGACAAAGCACAAAACGACCCCTTGGCCAAAGCTTTTGGAGCTCGTGGAGCAAAGTGCCAAAGATATCTTTACGGCGAATGAAGCATACACATCTGAGCCTCATGACAATTTGAATTTGGCGTCAGAAACAAAAGGGAAGAGTCGCCACCACGGGTCCTTTCTGGCAATCCAGCAAGAGCTCAATGAAAGCCAGGTGAAGCTTCGTGACTCTTACCTCAAGCTACAGGAAAGCAAAGCCGAGTGTCAGCACCTGACCGCTGATCTTGTGCGCGTCGAAGCAGAGAAAAGTGAACTCCTAGTATCCAAAAATGTTATCTCAGAGACCTTACGGGCCTCGAACGTCGCAATCGAAAGCCTTACGAATCGCCTTGCAAGCCAGCATGCGGAGAACAACTCGGTTTTTATGCTTCAGCGGCAAACCCAGACAGCGTTTGCATGTGTCTTTGAGCTGTATCGAGCAGAGACCCAATATATTGAAAAGCTATGTACCCTTGTACGGCAAGAACGAGAGGATATTATTGAGCTGGTACGTCGAGAAACCCAAGCCTGGCTACACGTCAACGATGTGGCCACCCATGAGCATCCTGTGGGCATAAAATCTATTGTCGACACACTCGAGCGCCTAAACATATCTGTGCAAGACGGCGTAACACAGGCTATGTTTAATAACAGTGCAGAGTCGACAAAATGCCTGGCGAAGCTTGCAGAGTTTGTAAAGGATCAGGAAAAGCGCCTCAATTGTCTTCAAAAAGCGTACGCAGAGTCAACCACGCAACTAGCAACATCTCTCACGGAGCGCATTATAAACGCGCGGAACGAATGGGAAAGTCAGTGGCGTGACAAGCATCGCTCCCTAGAGCGCGAATACGCAAAATTGTCCCTTAATTCATTTGCCACTCAGAAGATGCATGAAGCTTTAGAACAGTTGTCTGTAGAGATGAATCTAAATGCAGACATCCTTACAGTGAGTTCACCGTTTTTACAAGAAATAGACACGGTAAACAGCATAAGCACGGAAAGTGTAAGGCACGCCTTGAGCGCGATAAGCGCCTTTTTGGATACCCTGAGAAGCGGTGAAGTGGATTTGCATTATCCCAACGAGTGGGCTTCTAGGAATTTACCAGACGAAAACGCATCCAGTATGTTGATTTTAAATGAAACCAAGGACATGCATCAATTTGAAAAGACTCCGTCACCCCCTGTAGAAAGCACAATGGATATTGAAAAGAAATCTGATAATGAACAAAGAGAGCACATTTAACAGTTTAGTGGACATATTGAAGGAATTAAAAAAACTATAAAACTGGGGTGCGATACGTTTTTTTTGTAGTTCATTTCAAAAACGATAATGTTACTTCCGCACCCCCTAAAACACTCACACACACAAAAAAAAAGACATTTTTTTAAATATCACAATAGTAAAGTAGCATTTAATTAAAAAGATCAAACTCCCCACCCCCTCATAAATCAGGTAAAGAAAAATATAAATAATCCCAAAGACCCGAAGGGTAAAAAAAAACGCCCAAAGGTTGGATTAAAAGCAGTCATGATGATTAGGTTCTTTAATTAGGTTTCGGAAATAGAAACATTTTTTTATAGTCTTAGTCTGAAATGACTGTTTAAACATCAATAATAAGTTCGCCCACTCAGAGGCATATCGCAAGTGCGTCTCCCCCTCCCCACGCATCCTTTTTTTTTTTTAACCTACTTCCTATTTACGAATTGTTACATACGCCTCTGATGAGCGACGACGCTGCACCTCGGACGGCTGTCTGTTACATTAAGAAAATAAAGTGGATGGGGGGTGGGGGTACTACACAATCGAAGCGGAATCCTTTGTTCTGATAGTTATTTACTTATTTCCATCCCTGACACGTGCTCTATAGCTTGGAGAGGGTCTTCCCGCCGGCAAAGAGCGATGGCAAGCCCTCGTCCCTGATGGGAAGCTTCATTAAGTCGCGCAGGCTTTCCTTGGCGTCTTTCTGTTTGTGCACAACGAGGTAGACCTCCTTGCAGAGGGGCATGGAGACGTTCAACTTCTCCGCGAGGCGGAACAGCGGGTCCGACGTCGCCACGCCCTCCGCGAAGGCCTTCGCACCGCGCATGATCTCCGTCATCGTCATACCATTGCCGAGCTTCTTGCCCACCGTGAAGTTACGCGAAAGCTCGGAGGAGCACGTCAGGGTCAGGTCACCGAGCCCGGCCAGCCCAAAGATGGCCTGCCCGTTGCCGCCAAGCGCCTGCGTCAGGTCACGAATCTCGATCAGCCCACGCGAGATCAGCGCCGCACGGGCGTTATTGCTCATCCCAAGCCCGCTCGCCGCGCCAGAGGCGATCGCAAGCACGTTCTTGACGGCGCTCGCCACCTCGCAGCCGACCGTGTCTTGCCCGGCCCAGCAACGGAACATGCCGTCCGGCGTCGACATCATGCGCTGGATGCGGCGCGCCTCCTCGAGGTCGTCGGAGGCCACCGTCACGTTCGTCAGCATGTTCTTGGCAACCTCGATGGCGAAGCTCGGGCCCGCGAGGACGCTGATGGGGACACCCGGCAGGTACTCCATCAGGATCTGTGCAGGGAACTTCAGTGTGGACTGCTCAATGCCCTTGGTGCACACCACCACCGGCACATGGTTCGCCTTCACGTGCGCAAGCAGTACCTTGCCGTGAGTCTTCAGGAACTTACGCATGAACGGGGTAGGGATGACAAAGAGAATGATCTCAGCGTCCCGGTACGTTTCCTCGACATCGGCGGTGAAGGTGATGTTCTTTGCCAGGGGAACACCCTTCAGAAACAGCACGTTCTCATGCTTCTCGTTGATGAGATTGGCCTCGTCGGCGTTCAGGTGCCACACCTTGACCTGCTCGCACTTCCTGCCCAGCACCGTCGACATCGCGGTGCCGAAGGCACCCGAGCCGAAGACGGCCCCCTTCTTCATGAACTTCAGGTTGGTAGTGTCAGCTTGGCAGGGCATTTTGCGTGGAGGTTGGTAAATGACTTTGACAGTTGAATAGCTTGCGTCTTTTTAATATTATTAGTGATGGACGTGCACACAGATAGGCAATCGCGCACCATGGAAATGGGGTAAAAAATATTGCCAAACAAGCGATAAAGCGAAGTAAGGAGAAAAAGATATAGAGTAGACCAAAGCGTTCGAACACCTGGGCAAAATCGGAATCAAAACAATTTATGCTATTCACGCATGTCGGAATTTCACCAACTGTTCGGAACATATATAAAAAAGTAATCCCTAGGAAAAAAAAAAAGAAACATACATCACGTGAACACTGCATTTGTAAAATAGTTAGAAATCAGGACGTGCGGAAAATAGTTGACATACTTACGGACGCGCTCAAATATATTTGTCCGCGTGGTCTCACAAAGATAAAAGAGCCCAATGTTATAACAGATATTTAAATATAGTGTAGTTACATTTTATGTCTCTGATTTAAAAAAGTGACTTAAGTCTCTCTATTATGTTCTTGTTTGTATTTCTGTATCGTTGTTATGTGATCAGAAATGCAATGTTTATATTTTTAAGATGTTGTGTTTCCCGTTTTATTATCTTACTTTTATCTTTATGATACTTTTTTGTTTATTGTAGTTAGATTTCTTTTTTACTTTCTTCAATCTTTTCTTGATATCTTTGTGGCGTTAGCATGGGTCTTGATGTATGTCCTGATACAAGTAGTGGTGCTACCGTCGTACGCACTATATCATGCCCATATTCATTCTGATTTGTCGCTTTATTATCTCGTTGCTTTATCTCTGCCACAGGTTCTTCTTTTTTTCCTGATATTGCGGATTTAGATAAGGGTATGGTTAACGTGTTATGATGTTCTGGTGTTGTGCGATATTTTCGATTTGCAGGTTGACCCAAATGAATAAGGCGTTTTTCTGTCTTATTCATATTCTGATACGTCACAGGGGTATCTAAGGTGGAAGATATACCTTTCATTGGGTTGGGTAATAGTGTGCTTTGTAACTGATCCTCTTCTAAATTTATATCAGACTGAGGAGGTGGATAAATATCTGGTGTAACAATGCGCTTTTTGTTGCTACCTGTTTTGTCATATTTGCCAGTGTGATTGCGATTTTTCCTTCTACTATTTCCAGTATGCTTAGGTAAATGCGTATCACGATTTCCACTCCTCGCACGGTAAATCACAGCATCACCAGTTGCCTCTGACACCGTATCTTTGTTTGGGTTCACTGCATTGTGGAATGTTAAGTCGGATGTCGTTGTTGCTATATGAGGCATGGAATGCTTAAATGACTCTTTTGTTGGAATGGTAACAGGTGACGGAAGCGATAATGCCAGGTCTACGTCCCTGTGGCTACGATGGTCCTTTACTGTTCTCTCAATATTTATGTTGATGTTCGGCAGGTCAGCAGAGGGCTCTGCGGCTGCAGTGTGCACTTGATTGGTACACACTGTGTTTGATTGCGAAGTCGTAGATGGAACAGGAATGGAGTTTTCGCGCCATAAAAATCTGTCATTTGCCATTGGTGGTATATACACTGCGGATCGCGGGCGGATTTGTCGGGCACAGCGAAGGCGCTGAACAAACCCTCTATCTGCGCAAAAAATACAATAGAAAAGTATAAGCATCAATAAAAGGAGGATCGCAAAGAAAACAATGCCAGTAATGAGAAGAATTAAGTCATACCTCGTCCAATCACTATATTGATTCCCAGAAATCACAAACGCGTGAGGGGTCAGCAACCGAAGATTGTTTGGTGAGTCTGGTGTCGCAACACAGAGGTAAAATATTTCACTTTTGGGTACTATAAAGCTCAGCTTTGTCGCCTGCGTTGGATTGTTGATCAAAGATGCGGTGACCTTCTGGGGTCTGAAAGATCCACCTTCACAAGTGGAAGTGCCAGCAATTTCATAATGGTGAGTTATATCAAGACCTGATCCCACTAAAAAAAATGAAGTGATTGTGCCTGGAATAAAGTTAGGTAAGGGGTTTGTCATGGTCCTAACATAAACAAGTTTACCCGTGTAAGTGCCTAATGTCATTCCTTTCGCAGGCCTGAAATTGACCTGGATCCCAAACTGGAAATCATAAGTGCTCTCAAGTGGGGTTGCTGCATGATGAACGATAACATCCTGAAACGTACTTTCTTGAAGAGTAGAAGCGAGTTGCACAGGAGTTGAGTTCGGTGCTGTTACTGCAATAGTGAGTTCAGTGTTAGCGACTATAGGGTTTATTATGGTCGCAGTACCACCCTGTGGCATTAAAACCTCCAAGTCGGCTCCAATGCCGTTTACGCGGCCACTGTGGTCCGCCAGTCGCACCACACAAGTTATTGTTTCCGAAGCGATGAACCACACTCTAGAATTGTGCGTATTGGACTTGCAAGAGATTAAGGAATCCTTTGAAGTGGGTACACCAAGAATTGTACGAACCTGAGGACTTCCGGTCATAACGGCTTGGCTTTCTGACTTACCGTGGTCCTTGTCTGAGCTCAGCAAGATTGAGCCATCTACTGCGATTTTCAGTCCTGAACCTACAATAAAGCTAAAGGAATAAAGCCCATTAGGGTCACCTGGGTACATACCGATATCAATGGGGTCCGTTTTGTTTACGCCATCGGATAAGTAGGTGTGTGCGACAAGTAGTTTGGAAGGTGGGACAACCACGTTGGTAGTGATGTGGTCAACCACAGCGCAGCCCTGTATTGCGCATTGAAGGGTATCTCCAGTGCGAACGTAATCGGCAGGCAGTTGTATGCGATCCGTCATAGATACAGAGTTTGCACATGATAAAGACGTGCATTTATCGGGAAGACTTGGCAGACGCACAATAATGGGAGAGTTACTTACAGGCCAACGAGTGTATGGTTCAATATTTTGAACCTCAATGACAAGGTAGTTAAGCGACATTGCATTGCTCACAAGATTTTTGGGTGGTGTAACATCAAAAGTGCAGTATGGGAGACCCTTGGAAGTTTTCCCGCTGGCAATACATGGCGTTGCAGTTCCAGCACTCACAGTAATACTGTAGTTATTTGGTATATAAAACGATGATAGACCTTCGCACGTGCAGTGGATTGGACTTTCTCTGTCAGGATTGATACCAACTGGGAGACAAATCACAACTGCAATGCTCTGAAAGTGGCTATGGCTATCCTCGACAGTGAATGGAATTGAATTTATTTTCAGAATATTACCCTCCAAGAAGGTAAGCTCCGCTGCCATATAGTAAGTTCCTGTGGTGGAAATACTCAAGGCTACAAAGTCAAATGTTGTGTTCTTCTCATTGATGAATATATCACCCCCTAATAGATAGTCTTCTGGTGCTAGTTTACCAGTATCAGCAAAGGCGAGTGTCATTTGCACTTTCACACCTGGAGAGGCCACAGGCTGACCGTTCTTGTCTAGCAACTCCACCTTAGGTTGTACCTCACACGCCAGAAAAGTTTTGCAGGACGCAGGTTGTATAACAAAAACAGCATTCACTGCGGAATCCACATTGACAAAAATCACTCCAGGCAGCTGCTGCGAACCTGCAACAATGTTGCTACCGGGTTGAATTTTGTAGCAAACTACATGGTCACCCCCGGAAGTAGGAGTAAATCTGTATGAAGCGGTCTTGCCATCTTTACCGGTGCTAATGGAAGTAATATAGTTCAGCTTATCAGAATCACACACGTTGGAGGCATCGAGAGTAACGGCCTGATGCTTTTTTGGGGTAGAAGAAGACAACGCAAATGCGGCAAGATCGGTCTCTGAGAGACCGTTTCCATTAATGAGTATGTCTATTGGCATCTTCACTAAACTCATGCCGCCTATCACCGTCACTTGTGTCACCGTGGGAAACACCGCAAAACCGTTGGGTGTAATGGGGGTGCCGGGCTGCTGAGCACGACGTGACTCTGCCGATGTATAACAAAGCATATAGCCCCCTGTTGTCTGGAAAATAAATACGTACCGTATCTTATTCTGACTCTGAGGGTCATGAAGGACATTAGTTGAGACAGGGTTACCAGGAACGCGTGGGGTGTAGTGAGAATTAGTGCATATGTCTAATGGGATCTTCATAGTATTTGAGATTGACAACAAAGATGGAGGAGGTATACCAACAGCTACGACCTCATCATCCTGTGAGAGACCAAAGCCATGTAGGACAACATAAGACGCCGTACCTCCACCCACAGACGGTGGATTTTCAAATACAGCGTCGCTAACGCGACTCGGCTTCACTACTGGTCCTGCATTGGAGACTGGATAGAAGATCGCAATCTTCGGTGCGTCGCTCACGAAGGAAAAGATTGGTGAATGAGATAAAACATTCATTTTATTGTTAGGGGAATCCTTGTAGCATAGCGCATATAATCCAGCGTATTTTATCGGCTCTGTACTCTTCCACTTGCCCGTATCGCTCCCAAAGGTAAATGTTACCAGTGCTGATGCACCTTTAGGCACGTTTGTGTGGGGTTCTAAGCATGCAGAGGCAACATCTGCCATTGTGGGATCACCACTGGTGTGGTTCACACCATCTGATAGTTGTCTCATCCACAATGACGCGCCCTCTTGCTCGAATGTCTTGCTAGAGACTAGTGTAATATAGAGAAGCTCGGATGTATAAATTGGAATCGAGTCCGTCTTCCAACCCACAGGATTGGCGGCGGTTGCGTGAATTTCCCCAACGATACGCGCACAGTCCCTGCCGTTATGAGGATCGCACTCTTTAACGCGATTAGAATAGCAAATATAGTACGTCCCTGCAGTGGGTACAGCTGTCGTGGATACAAGACGGTTTAAAGCTTCGCTGTAAGTCACAGTCATGAAGATCGCAGCATTCTCTGGGGGTATATCCACACCTGAGCACTTTACAGGTGTTGTTGTCAACACTAAGAAGTATGACTCTGGCTTTACATCCAGTTCGAAAGAAAATATACGCCCTGCTTGAATGCCGGTAAGAGGAAGAGGTAGAACCGGTGGCACCCCAGCGTTGAGTGATATCGTGTCAAGCTCCAGAACGGTAACACTTGACACTAGTCCTTGGTTAGAAGCGTTGTGGTAATAGCACAAGGATAGTTTTGGATAGTCCTGTGTCCCAGCCAAGAACGACACCCGCACAGATGTCTTGGGGGCATTGCAGTTCACCCAAGACGCACCCCGTGGAAATAATGACAGGAGATCCTGCCCACTCACCAACGAGGGCATGTCGTAGTAGGGCCTATCATTGCATCCACTGGTGCTGTAATACAGTACATCCCCAGGCACACACGCCGTGTTGTCCAGTAAAGTCCAATCTACGGACTCGCCGATCGAGATGCCTGAGGTAGACTTGGATGGATTAGCCGCACTTGGGCTCCCTGTGCCGAAAATCTTCAGAGAAGTTGAGCCAATGATGTGATACAGTCCACCGTACAATTTATAACATATCCAGTAGCTCGACCTTAGAGTAGCGCCATGATTTAGATTCTTAGTATTGGGGGGGTTGATCCAGGATAGTACCTGCACGGCATGAGTACCATTTGCTATGAGTTTGTAGAGGTGCAGTTCGGTAGATGTGATGTGATTAAAACAAGACTCATGTGAGTATGGCAAGTTAGCATTAATCAGACGCACTTCATCAGACTTATCACTCAAAACAGACAAACCAAAGCCACTAAACACAATTGATACCAGTTTCTGTGGTGTATATTCCGCTGTTTTTTTTTCAAGTGGAAAGAATGTTAATCCTTGGGGATTAGGTCCAATAACAATGGGTTCAAAGCCCCAAGTAGGACTATATTTTTTAACCTTTGCAAGGGACGATGAGCCAAGGAAACCTAAGTAGCACACTGTATAGCTCCCTTGACGAGGGACGACCAGCTGGAAGATAATACTATGAGGCAGCAAATCGGTCCGCGATGGGCCAGTCATGATAACGACAGCGCCATCCGGAGTAATGCAGCTCACACCCTCGCCAAAGTATACAGCGACCATATCTTTAACATTGAGAGAGACAGAGCTGTGAGACTTAACCATGTTGTTTTGGGAGTTCGTGAAATTCAGTGTGAATTTTTCCCCTTCCAGCGCCATGACAGGTGTCTGTGTCATCTTGCTAGGGCTTCGTCCATGAATATGCAAGCTGTCTTGCACCAACGTCCAAACCTTATCATCCTTGAGTCTATAGCACACGCTATACTCACCCTGCGTGTTCGTCGAGATGTTGAGGCCCATCATGGTGTTATCCATGCTTATGGATGTTACCTGCCAGCCAGTTTCGGTACCTATAAGCGGTTTCATCGCGGCATCATACGCTACAAAGTCAGCGGGCGGCTTTGATGTATCATTGCATGATACAGAGGGTAGAATTATCTTCACAAAGTCACCAAGGCTAAGGCCCGAGCCGATGAAGTGTATTGTATTGAGCATACTCTGTCGAGGAACTACAGGATCGGTTTCAAAAAAAGATGGATTCGCCGGCAGCAGTGAAACCACACCATTTGGCACCTCCGACCATGTTCCTGTTATTAGACGATAACAAAGCCGCGCTGTGAGCGTCCTCGATTCCTTTGGTGGCTTCGCGGGGAAGATTGTCGTAAAGTAGACTTCAGAAGGGGTCCCTGATACTACGGTCCCTGCGTCAGTACCTAGTAACCAACAAGATTTTAAGTCTGTCTGTATTATAGCAAGATCCTGGTTAGGGGTAAGAAACGCGGCGTCGGGCGTCGTGCCATCCCGACTGAAGTGTACCTCTATCAGCTGACCTTGCCGCGGCTCGCTTGGTATGATATAAGCCTTTTCAGGGTTATAGGGCAAAATATTCATCACCTCACCGATGTCCACTACTCCACATGATGCCAGGCGGTAACAAGCAATATGACGCACACCCTTAACCTTTGGATAGTAAACAGCAACGGTATATGGCGGCTTAGAGCCAACACCATAGACGCCGTAGAGCTCCAGCATCTTGCCGCGTGAAGCTGCCTCGCAGCGCCCATTACGATACGCTATGCTGTCCTCCAAAGGCAGCAGCGTGGCCGCATCGAAAGTGCCATTGAATTCTGGGCCTGGAATCGGGAACTCCGGTAAGGGGCCATATGGGGTTAACCCCAGCGTCATGGCACCATTTTGGGCAGTGAAATTTAGCACGATCTGCTGGCCAAGTTGCGCGTTGAGCGGTTTCACTGAGATGGAACCCGGTTGCCGAGCATGCACTGAAAAGACCCACGACCTTGGATCGGCTACATAGTTTACTGGAATCGCGAATTCGTGGCCAATAACGTCACGGTAGCATAAAGTAAAGCTATTGGTTCGAGACCCTAAGAGTGCATAAGGCAAAAGTACACTGGTGGTTCCCATAGCGTCTGGACCTAGCTTGAATCCATCCACCGCCTGTACTTTGTCGTTGAGAGTTATAGCTAACAGTGGAAGAGCCGACGAGCCATCCGGATGGAGACAGAGTTCGCCGCCCGCAACGTACCGAACCCTATCATCAGTGTTAAAGGTAAGACCATTGTGATGATCAGCGGTGACATAAAGAGTCTGGTCTTCGAATAAGCAGTCTGAAAGGCCACCCGTCGGGCTTGGAGCTGAAAGTGTAATATGTTGGCAAATTGGACTCCAGTTTGTGAAGTCGCTGTCTGGACCTCCAATGCGGTAGCACACCTTATACTCTCCAGCCTCCCTCGCAAAGATAATAACAGAGACATCGAAGTTAGTTGAAGGCTGATAATATGTCTCAGATGATAGAAAAACGACAACACTATCATCGATGCATGCGTGGTCCTGGGGCACGACACGAATGGCATCATATTTAGTGTAAAGCTTCGCAAAGTCCGCTGTGCCTTTAATGGTAGACCGAATGAACTGCATTGCACGTGTAGAACCACTAGAAGCACCACCGATTCCCCCATTTGCATTCAGCAACATGTCACACTCGCTAGTCTTTGTCATAGCAACCTGGACGCTCAGCTCAGGAAGTATCGGAGCCCAAGTGCCAACTACCAGCTTATAGCACAGGTATTGAGTTCCAATACCCTTTTCGTTAAAGGTTAGAAATGTGTCAGATTCAAAATTTTGCTTATCCGCGTTCAGGACAGGCGCAGGGATACTGCGAAATGCAGTGTCGTCAAGATAAAACTTTTCCAATTCCTTTCCTGAGTCCTGATTGTTAATGTACGACTCTATACAATATTTTGGGTCGGATACGAAGGTAAAGCTATCACCTAGACTGACTACATCATCTGGTAACTTCGATTGATGTGTAAAGCGTAAACTAAGTGTTTGCATCGCGCGAAGATATTCCGCTTTTGATGGAAAGGTGGTTAATTTTAGATATGGACGAATCCAGAGCAAGTTATCGTTGTGTTGATCTTTTGAATCTTTCGCGACACGCACGTAATCTGTGGATAGTTTCGTCAACACGCACACCAGGAATCCACCTGGTTCCGACAAGTAGTCATGCTTAAACACAAACTGATACACCGTATCACTGACCTTCTTCAAGTTGCCGTTTGGGTTAAAGGCCGCACTCGCATCACATGCTGTCGATTTATCCACATAACGAACAAACTTAATGTCGGTCGGTGGATACATAGAACGATCAAAGGCAAGGTCTAGCGTAAGCTCAATGGTTTGACCAGCATAGCTCGGATCTGGTGTAGCTGTAAATTTTTCTAGGGGAGTCTGTATGGAAATGTAGCACTCTCCCGTCTTAGAATTAATCTGTTCACAGGTACACACCGGTACAAATATGTCATTATGGTAGTAGCAAATTCGATATTTATCTTCCACAAGATCTAAAGGCCAGTTAACAATGTAGGAAACCTTCGTAATGGTAACGGTACTCTTTTTTACCATCTCAGGTAGAAATTCTGGTACATAGTGGCTCTGACATTCATTAATATTAGTTTTGTAGAAAGACACACGCCACGTGTCGTGCTCCACATCTATACCATTATCGATTCTAAACGTGACAACTTGACGGATGCCAAGTGTCATGGTGGTTTCCTCAATGCATTGAATTGGACCAGCGTTAATTTCTATCGGTTTATCCATCATAGATGCCGTGGCCCCAGCGAGGCGGTAACACAGGTTCAAGTTGTCTACAATGTTAGATGCCTTCGGCTTCGTTATAACACTCTTGGGTGTACTAACAGCTGTATTCATATCGAACAAAATACACTGCGAGCAGGAATGTGGGTCAACCCCACAGCTTTGCCCAGATGGAGAAGCCCAAACAAAATCCCCACCGGATGGTTGAAGCTGTCCTAGATCATCATCAAAGCGAAGTGTGAAGCTTTGGAAGTGAACAAGGGCACCGCTCTCAAGCTTCCAACGCTGGGGCACATGTTCTTGCAGGTTCAGCGTCCCTGCGTCGAACGTGCCGCCCACGAGCCCCCAACTTTCCTCCAGCGCACTGTAGTAACACACAGGATAGGCCCCAGTGATATTGAAACTGCGGTACGCCAATGCATCCGTTGAGTCCTTCAACGTCAAGAAGGTAGTGAACTTGTCCACAACGATCACGGGCATCCCGCTTGGAAACCCCACCACACTGGTTGCGGTGTCACATGATTTTTGGTATCCCGGAGGAGGGATGCGTACCATGTCACCCTTTGCGCTTAGAACCACCAGGTGGAAGGTCAGAGTAACCTGCTGCCCAACTCGCGGTGGGTTAGGAAAGACCTCCATCTTTAAAGGATTTGCTTCGAGCACTTCAGCCAGCCCAACCCCATCAACTGTGGATGCGATATCCATCCATGGGGCATTCTTTGAAACACGCAAGCACAGCCGTGACATTCCTGTGTGCTGCCACACAGGAACCTCCAGCAGCAGGGTGCTTATGATGAGGTCCGGCTCTTGAATGTCGTCTTTGGTGAAATTATGGCACCACGTCCCGGCCCCCGTGGCGCTGGACACAGCAAGAACATCAACTTGCTCCAGTGTTATCAACGCGCTGCTCACTAATGTAATGCTCAGATGCTGCCCGGCACGCGGAGAGCCGTTTTTCTTAGAAGTCTCAAGTTGTGCAGTTGACGGGTTCGCGAGTTCCAGAGAGAAGGGGCTTCCCACCTCACGCCAAATATTATCGAGCTCGTAGCACAGATACACATGCAATATGTCACGACTCGATCTGAACTGAGCAACAAAACTGACACCGTCTTGGATTGTCTCCATGTCACCCTTCCGAGCCAATGCAGGTGTGGAATTAAGTGGCCTCATTGCTGCTCCACATGGGGTCTCAGTAAGCACTACCTCATCCTTCAGTGCATTCAGTCCATCACCAGAAATGGTAAAAACGATATACTCTCGCTCAAACCCAGCGAGAGGCTTGACTGTATTAATTTTGTAACCGCTGGGGTTACCTGTTGAGATGCTCAGCGTCTGAGGTACCTCCGCGACTGAGCCACTGGCTTTGATGTAGCACAGTGCCACGTGGTTATCACCCGCGGAAAGAACACCTGGCAGATTTAGACTGTACTGTGGATATGTGCTGGCCTTCGAGAATATCAAACTTGATTTTGAGGTGCAAACCTCATTTGTCAGTGTTTCGAACCACACTGCGTAGGCTATATCATCCACTTGTGCCCCGGGAAAGGAAACATGAACATTAGTCATGCCAACCCTAACGATGGTCGGCTGTGTGGAATACGTAGGTGGATCTGCAGCGTAAAGAACGTACTCAGTTTTGGTGGCAGCGTCAGCGTCCTGAAATTGTGAAGCGGCAGGAGTGGAGACGGGAACAGGAACAGGTACGTACTCCGTCTGGCTCCCTCCGCGGTAGCATAGAATATACTCACACGGAAACTTCAGATCCTTTGGGACGTCAGGTCCCAATGAAGGAACATGTGCCCGCCATTCACCAAGTGACTTCTGATCTTTGTGAATGCTGGCAAGAGGGGAAGAACTCACCAGGATCTGGTTGGGGTTTATTTCAGCCGTGTCCCAGCAGCCACGGGTTCTCTCCACGAGCATGACCTGATCATCTGTCTCAATAGGGTCATGCTCAGAGTAACTACTAAAGTTGTAGTCCAGCCGCTGGCCTTGATAAGTAACTGTCGGAAATCGTTTGACTGTAGTAGGCGAACTCAAAGCCAAACTAAGAACTAGATTTAAACCTACACGCGCGTAGCCGCTGTCTGCAAGCCTATAGCATACAATATACGTGCTGTCCGTGTTGAAGCCCACACGGATACGCATCGTTTTCAAATGATCTTTGAGCTTTGAGTAAGGGTTGCCGTAAGGCACAGTCGCATGCACCTCAGTAAAACAGCTTTGTTCAGAATTGGTGATATACGCCTCATCGTTAGGCTGAGGAACGTATGGGTTGGTAACAGGATCCGGCTGGATAATTATAACAGTGGCACGCCATAGCATAGGTTTGTTACTCGTGGTGAAGACATTGGGACCACCTGGAAGTACCGACAGGGTTTCTTTCATTTCAACATAGGCACCTATGGTAGAAATAAGGTAACACATAGTGTATTTTCCTACTGCCACATCTGTAAGGGTTAAATAAAAGGACGTGGTTTGGTGCGTGGTGCTGTCTATGGAAAATAACACTGCATTAGCAACAGCAGAACCCTCATAACATCGGTCACCGAGCCGGACAATCATAACACGGTCGTCCTTCGTAAGGTCCTTGCCAGTAAATATAATGCTTGGTCGGGTACCAACACGCGGAACAAAGTTCACCACCCATGATGATGGGTTTGGTTCACCCACGTGCACGTTTCCGACACGAGTTAGTAGATTACCATCTCGCCGGTAACAAACACCAAGTGTCACGACCTCTTGTATTGCATCGCTAAAAGTAATATGAAGCAACGTGTCATTAATGTACTCCTTGGTGAAGGTTACCCTTTTCGAACCGCCATCCCACTCAACTGGGTGAAGTGGGAGGTAGCAGGTTTCCGCGCAGGATTCCGTATTGTTCACAAGGAATGACTCATCCGTCGCAAGCATCCCAACACCTACTACATTGATTACTGCATTGGTCGATTCAGGTAAGATAACACTCGGTGTTGTGTAAACAATATACGGGTTTGCAGGCTGAATAGTCAATTTGGTAGTTGACACACTCTGGGAGGTGGTGCTATACTGTAGCTTAAAACATAATAAGTAAGACGTGCTGCGTGGAATGTTAGGCATTGTGGCATACCAATTGGAGTATGTAGTGCCGTAAGACTCTAGTTTGGGAAATACAACACCAGAATCACCAGGGTCATGCTGCATCAAGATGTTATCTATATCCTTACATGACTGAGTCGACGCATCATCCAAAGGAATAAGCTGGAGTTTATCCGTCGGGCCAAAGGCAGCATGGGGATACATATGTACATCAATAACAGTTAGATTGAAAACAACAGTCTCAAGAGCGTACGCCTTAGCCCAATCAGGACAAACACTCTGGAGCTTCACTAAGTCAGTGGGATAAATGGAAAATATTGCTTTCACACCCACATCGTCGGAAATAATAGCAAAATTACCTTTGCCAAGGCCATGTCCTCCCTTTAGATAACAGAGATGATATTCTCCAAGGTAGCTGCTGGAATCCGAAGGCTTGCCAGTGTGAACCATAAAGTTGGCTGAACTACCATCGGATGCAACTGATGTTGGCTTAAAAGTTATCGATTTGTAAGGACCTTGGGGGTTCTCGCATGGCAAGTTAGATAGATCCTGTGACCTTGGAATCAAGCGTAATGCGTCCCCCTCAGAGAGGCCCTTGCGTGAACTTGTGAATGTAAGACTCACTTCCTGATCCAAGAATGCGTAAGGTGGCATTACGCCACACGGTTCACAAAGCCCTATAACCAGGCTGCTCGTCTTGGTGATGTTTGGATCCAACACATTAGCACTCATCCCAAGGTGCAGCGTGTAGCTACCAGCAGCATCCAGGGAGACAGTGAAGGTATTGCTGGCAGTCGAATCTTTGGAGAGAAAGGATGGAGTAACATAAATCACATTTGCAGTACACGTCTCTAGCGATCCCATTGAAAATCCCACATGGGTTACCTGCTCGGTGGCAGAAAGACTTGTAAACGTGAAAGAAAAAGGTTCATATGGTCGAGGAATATAGTCCTGGTCGGGGATCAGAAAAGGACCCTCAAAAGGATCTTTTAGAGCTATTAACGGTGAGAAAATGTAATTTGGAGGCGGTGAAAGGCGTGGAACCTCGGCCCATGTGTCGGTCCCAGCTAGCTGATAACACACTACTACGCTTGCCGAACTTTTCCCACAGACGCTGTAGACAGACGCGCTTTGGGTGCTTTCAGAGGTGACACCCCCAATAACAACGATGTCACTGCTTGCTGGAGCATCATTATTGCATCTAAACCCTGAGCCGTCGGCGTCCTGACTTGATACGAGTTTCAGACGATCCTGGGTCTGCAGTAAACCGGCAGAGTCCTGCACAATAAGCTTCACGATTTGAGTCGTGTACACAGGGTCAGGCTGTAACAGGAAACTTGATGGATGGGCCGCATCCACGCTGAATGAGTCCGGATTGCTGACTAAACTCCACGTATTACCCAGAGGCAGGCTTTGATAGCACAACACGTATTCTCCCGTTGCATTGACACGCGGGTAGTAAAAACCCACGATGTCACTGTTACTCTTCAGAACAGATCCCACTGTGTCCCCCGGTGGGGCACTGGCGTCTGCATTTATTGACGAACCCGAGCATTCTTCCTCATAAATTGACCCAATAGTAGCTTCCTGTAGATACGCCAACTTAGTTAGTTTATTGGGGGAAACATGAACTATTTTGATATGATCCTTGTCACTCAGCAGGTTTCCCTTGACAGTGATAGTTAAAATCTGGCCAAGGTGGGAATTGAATGGACGAACCTCATACTTCTGAGCTCCTGTTATGCCAACAGCGAAAGAAAAATATCCAGCATGATTAGGTACAGGGAAGGCCATTGATTGATCATAGGTAATAAAACAAACAAAGAAATAACCTGAATCGTTAATGACAGGATTCACGGAAGCATGCTGATTGTCAGTCGTTTGGAAGCTTGTGAACGATGTTGTGCCACCTCCACTTGGTGGATCAGCTCCCACACAATTGGGCATGATTTCGATGTTGGCATCACTTGGAAGCACATAAATATCCATACGGTTTTTGCTTTGCTTAAATATGGGGTCTAACGCTGTGATAGAAATGCTGAAAGCAGATCCTTTAGCAATAATAGGATTTACCTCATAGAAAATTGGTGACGGATTCAGAACTTTCAGCTGAGAGGGAAAAACCGATGCCACGGTTGGCCGTTCAATCAGTTGGAAGCAGAGCAAATAGGTTCCAGCATCTGAAAAACTCCAATCTAAGTCCATCGTCGTCAAGTTGACCTGTAAGCTATTGTTCAACAATACCACGGCCTCGGAGACGGCCTCACTGCGCGTAGGAGGACGATAGCAATTATCATGACTTATCTCATCCTCTGCTGCTATCGTATTACTTTGAAAAGGAACAAGGAAAAGCTGCTTAAAATTACTTAATGTGTACTCAGCAGGAAAAGTGAGATGAACGTTTGTCTGCTTAACAAGAACGCGAGGTGACACTGGCGTCGTCGTGAATTCTGCGATGGGAGCATTGGTGATGGTTAATACCGCGGGGTGGACATCACTTCCGACGAGACTGCTAGTGTAATACGCTTGCCAAGGTTCCCGCCCTGTGCGCTGCATACAAACAAAGTAATCCCCCGACTCTGCTCGCATTCTGAGATGAATATACGGGACAGGCATCCCCGCACTGGTTTTCATCGTCTTCAGTGGTTTGTATCCGAAGGAGGCTGGGATCTTTGAGACATTGTCGCTTTGAAGTGGCAAGCTACAATCACGATTCGGCGAGATGCGCACCACATCATGCCCCACAAGCTTCGATGCTGGCAAGAGTCCATCATCAAGGACTACGTGAAGCTCCTCAGATGTATTAAAGAAGATATAGAAACGTTCACCACGGTACGCATTGAGAACATTGCTGTGTGCATGGTTATTCGAGTAGGCGCCAGTTGGTGACTGAAGCGAATATACAACCAGAATCTCCGGTGAGCGGACATAAATAGGCTCCCCATTGTTCACTGCAGTGTAGCATACAAGATAATATCCTTCCTTAAGCTTTCCTGTGGGGATGCGCCAAATGGCATTGATGCCATCCTTCTGTATCTCGGTAGAGCTCAGTACTGAAGTACCGGTCCTACAAAGCTCCGAGCTGGCTTGTGGTTTGCTCGTGTCGGAAGAACGCACCAAGAAGGCGCGATCTTGCGCGCTTAAATACTCTGGATTGTCTTTGCTGCCAAGAAACGCTATGCTGGCCGAAACGCCGGCTTGCAGTTGAGTAGGAACCGAACTCCACTGCCCCGGTATCGCCTCTATCACATGTAGGTTGCGATCCACAGTTGTGATAGGCCGTGGCGCCGTGGCAAAAGTCCCGGATTGCTTGCGATAGCATACTGTTAAGCCATATTTTTGATTTACTAAAGGTACGCCAGCGCTATTGGTAAAGGAATCCGGTAGCATTATCTCGGCCAAGGCAATAATTCTGTCGCTTGTGCTTGTGATAGACTTCACAAGGCCTTCCGAAACGACGGTAGTGTTACGGAAGCCGCAGTCAAATAAGTTGCCATCGATGATCTGCACAGCGTCTCCCACAGCAAAGGGTTTATTAGTCTGGAAAGGATTGAGTGGGGCGTAAAACTTAAACTGAAGCTGCTGCCCCATCATAGGTTTCTTAGGGAATACGTCATAATCATTCGGACATTCGCTACCAATAACTATAGAATTCTTTGATGTACTTGTAAGCTTACCAAAGTTTGCTAACCAGTTAACAGTGACACTTGATTCAACCGGATCAGTTGGTGGGAATCTATCAACACGGAACAATCCTTTTGGAGTGTTCATGCAAAACATGTAGATATCTGGGTTCATCGTCAGACGGCCCTGGAATTCACCTGATCCGGCACTGGTTTCAGTAAAGTTTTCGACGACTGGAAACTGTGTAGCCTGGTTAGTGACTTTGAGAAAGGGTGCGTAGTTGCACTCGGCCTTGGCAGGGTCAGAAAAAATCAGTTGTACATCCTTCAGCGGAACTATTTGACTACCATCATCAGCAAACGACGCCGCAACAACCATTTCTTCGTATCGCGTAATAGCATAATGAAATGAAGTAAAAAAATGCTTGCTATACTCTGCGTAGAGCGGGCTAGAAAAGATATAAATAGTAGAACTGGACGACCCATGGAATTTTATGTTGTCGATCTCATATATCGAACCTGACTCCCGCGTATAACACACTGTATAAGTACTCGCCCCACCATCGAGAAGACGAAGAACGCCGCGCCATTGAGTACCTGCTTCGTTTACAGAGGGCTTACCCACAAGTATCGCGGCTGTCACTGCCCCAGTATCACACACTATTCCAGTATTAATAACGAGACTATCCATTGCTTTTAAGTTTGTACCTGATACTGTTACCATGACATACATGTTAGAGATCAACGTACAGGTGTCGAACAAAATGGAGGAAGGATCGGGAAGCTTGATTTGTATGGGCGGCGAAGACTCAATGGGGACAGGCGCCCAGGACATGCCGCTACGTTTGTAGCATAACTTCATTTCACAAAACTTCCCAGACTTATCGCAGAGCGTATTATCAGAAAGCATACCTGCACCGAAGCGTTTGGTTAGGTTCGACACAATCCACGATACCCCGTCACTTGTTTGTTTGACTGAGTATGGGTAAATGCTGGGTGCGAGCCACTTCTGTAGGGTCCTATTATTCTGGATCTCGAATGTGCGCAAATCATGACAAGAATAGTGATTCGCGGTCAATAAAAAGACCTCGTCATCGACTCCAAGATTATCACCCTTGATATTCAAGATAAAGTTTAAAACCTGATTCGTGAAGATATTTCGCTCCGAGTCTGGGACGGAAATGAAGCTAGACGGGTTCATCTTGGAAACTACCAGCGTGCCTGGCAAACGCCGCGTATTTTCGATGTCGCCCCTACCATAACAAACGGTATAGGATCCTGCAGCAATATATTGATTTGAAAACTGGATTGATGTTGGAGTTAAGCAATCAACACTAGAATAAGTTTCACTTTTTGTTGATATGTCCCAGCACAATGCATTTTCATCTCGTATCAGGCGGAGATCCCTGCAACTGCTGCACTCCGCTTCACTACATTTGAGATTAACAATGAGAAACTGCCCCTCGGAGGGAGCCGCCGGGATAGTCTCGAAAGAGAACGGATCTTCATCCGCAATCTCAACCGGTTGAGAAAGAAATTTAGAGGTAAACGCAAGCTCCGCAAAGCTTCCCTCGAGTTTGCTAGACCTACGATAGCAGACTTTGTATGTCCCAGCATGGTTCACCACAAAACGTTGTAGGTATTTATGCCCGCTCTCGCCAGTGACGACTGGTTGACCAACACTTTGCACCTCGGTAGCGAACGCGTCGGTAGAGTATACCGATGCACATTCCACTGCATTGGGTATCAATATCATTTGGTCGTCTTTCGTGAGAAGTTTACAGCGGTTGGTATCCCGGCAACGATAAGCCAAGATACTAATAACTTCACCGGCGTGATTTACAGTTCCATCCTTTTTGACCACGGTATAATACATTGGATTGGCCAACCTTACCAGAAACTTTCCCATGTACGTGTCAGTATGCGCAAAGAACCCTACAGAATAGCAAACGACGTAGGTTGTATCCATTGAATAATTTCGAAATCCACGAAAATTGGTGTAGTTAACCTGGGAACCAGGAACTACACCCTCTGCCGTAATATTGGTGAATATTGCATCATTGTAGAACGTCTTTAGCCAGGAGGGACAAGTAGATGGATCGCAATAACAGTTTGGGTTCGGGTACATGGAGTTGTCGAAGCGATAAAAATAAATGGCATCATTACTTGCAGAGAGCACATTAGCGGTACTGTCCTGGGAAAAAAAATTCATCATAACCGAATCGGTGGCATAGTAGTCATTATCGGCTGGTATATTCACAAAATTAAACGATGAAGGAATAGCTGGCCCAATAGAAACATAGCCAGCGTACGACATACGCCTCTGCCTTTCACCAGACCCCGAGTCTGAGGCACCGGTCCATTGATAACAAAAGTGCACCGCATCGACGGTAAGGAGGTCAGAGCGGGTGTAGGTCACGTTCACCGCCTCAGCTGTACTGCTCTCAGGATGTATAGACGGGATGAGAATCATCGGCGGCGCATCGCCTGCCGGTGGGCAAGCATGATTTTTAAGAAGCGTGCTGGATGCCACAGGGTACACATGATCCCGTGAGGCGTCCAAACCCGCACCAGAGAAAATCGTCGTGAGTGTTGCCATGCGCACATGCCAACTTTTGGGCTTATAAGAAGACAACTCCGGGTTCCGTGTGGAGGCCTTGAAGCCGTAAGTAGACGCATTGACAGATGCTCTCGGTACCCAATTGGGTAGTACAGGAAGAAATGGCTCACCTTTTATGAGTGCCACACAGACAATATAGTTTGTATCCGCTTTAGCCGCCATCACATTTGCAGATAAGCTCACAGGCATGAAATCACTAACGAAGTCATCGGCTGAAACATCTGCCTCACAGGCAGGCTTGCCACTACATAACTTTAGCACACAAGTGTCCGGCATGCGCACGATTTTCACGCCTACAAAAATATTAGATTCTGATGGATTCCCATCCTCGATACGCATCTGAGCCGTTTCGTACGCAGTTAAGGGGCTTGTATTTGTTGTCGTTGGAAAATCATATCGCCTCGGGTAGGGTGAGATATAGAGCGCCGTCGTTGGGCAGGATGTGGGTGATGAGTCTTGGGAGCTGACGGTACTATGCGTCGTGACCCATACGTCGGAGCTGGCTATATGATAACACACAGTGAGGCACACATCCGCTTGTCCAACCAGTCTGCAGCTGTAGGCTTCTTCGGGTTTTACTTCTGTAAGGCCCGTGAGACTGACGTTGATGAAAGGTAGCGCGTCATTATTGCAGGGATTGCCGTACTCTATAATCCTTACCTCGTCTTTCGCAGAGAGACTTTTTCCTGTGAAATCCATGCGTACAAACTGTCCACCATACATAGGGTACGAAGACAATGTATAGGTTGGATTTCTCGCTGCAAGACTGACAGTATCGCGGAGTAGAGCATAATTCGCACGTCCAGCTTTGAGATAGTACACAAATATTTTAATCTCGGTATTTAACGGCGGGTTGACGTTCACATTGCAAATCGGAGTGGTGGTACCAGCCATATTGCATAAATACATATCATCATGATCTGGGATCGCTGTGAATGGGTCTGGAAAATCCCTAGGGGAAAGAAAGGCCTTATCAGCGCCTCCATTCAAGTTGGTTCCAACAAACTCCAACGTGATGGTCTGCCCTATAGATGGTGATGGTGTCAAAATATTAAAATGACTTGGTTGAAGGGGATCAATCGTAAAATCTGGATTGGGGTTGTTTTTTGAGAGATAGACACTTGACCACATGCCCGAATCACTACGCCAGTAGCAAACCCTCCCAGTAATCGACTTCTCAACAAAATCTAGCCTGATGAATCGAATAAAGGTTTTTTTCTCTTTAGGTGTGTACACTAAATCACTGAACTCAATGTTGCTGATCAGCGAAGCAGTTTGGGAAGTGCACTCATCACTGGACTCAATAATCTTAACGTTGTCTGTATTAGATAGTCCTGTGCCATAGAAAGTTAAGTTGCCCTCCTCCCGTGCCTGGGGCTTTTCTGGAATGCGGCTGTACACACCAGGAGTTGAGGGGCTGAACTTCAGCACGGGTGTCGACGCCGCAACGACTGTGTACGACATGGAACCCTTTGTGGTGCCGCAGTTGACGGCATCGCTGGGGCAGTAAGGTACACATATGAAGTACCCATCCTGACTGGGCAAATACGGCACTACAAATTTTCCTGCCACCGATGACGGGCTGGGGTAGGATAAGTAGGAAAGCAGGATTACGCCATCCGCTGATCCCTTCTGCTCTATGTCACTGCCAATGGCATCACATGCCGTGGTGAGTGCGTTCAGGTCCGCACAATTCCATTTGGGAACGCAGGGTGGGAGGAAGATGGTAAAGCTTTTAAGCGCATTATTATGAGGTCTGTCCATCGGTAGCTCGTTCTCCAAAAGAGTCAAGTTGATCATACCTTCACCCCCGCTCGCGCTGGGTGGTAAAAGATTGTACTGTTTGTAAAGCGGTGGCCATATCAATAGTGAAGTGCTAGCAGAGCTGTCGCTTGATCGTCGAAGGACTATGGCAGTCTTTAGATTCTGAGAAAGGTAGCACAACACGTAACTTGAACCTTCAGAAAACATGCTGCTAAGGATAGGAAGTTTGACGTAGCCCAGACCGCCATCACCATCGGCATTCGTAACTTTGAAGTGTTCCGTGCCCTGTGGTTGTCCCGCTAGATCATACTGACATTGCTTTTCTGACCCAGAGCCCGGATCAATAAAAAGATAAACCTCATCGTTATTAACAATGGGCGGATCCCCTTTAAGGGGGTTACTTTTGAGCCTGAGTTGAACAGTCTGATACATTGACGCCTGCAAAACGTTGGTCGGATCGAAACTCATATTCGCCTCCACTGTTGCAGACGAAATGATCAAAAATAGTACCGATAACACAAATATTCGACAAAGGAGTAGCGATCTCGCTACAGAACAACTTGTCCTATATTTTATTTTGAATAACATAGAAACTAGAAATAATAGTAAACAATTTAATGTACTAAGATAAGAAAATACTACTTTATATGAAGGCAGTTTCTTTATTAAATCAGTAGCGGATGATGTAAACAAAGACACAATGGCTGCCGTTTCTTTGGAAAGAAACACCTGGTGCACTTCTTTGTGGGTGTCATTAAGGATAACCTTGGAACTATCATGGATGTATCGTAAACAGGACTTTGGATGTTCATTATGCAACGTGCGTGCAACATACCTTTTTTTTGCCGCAGACGTATGAGTCTGCGGGGCACCTTCCTGACCCTCCAACTGTAACAGTGATTGAGTAGTAACAAGAGCCCCGATATGTGACATTAATTACGTACGATAATTCGAGTAAATTCGTTTATAAGATGCTTTGAAGTAATGATAATAAGCAGGACCGTTGCGTGGAAACGTAATCAGCTTTTTTCTGTACAATGCAAACAGATCACACACACAACACACCTTTTTTTTTTATTGGAGAGTTTCACTTCTTCGAAGAGATGTAAAAAAAACTTAGTGATTTGGAATAAAGTTTGTGTGTATGTGTTCTTTGAAAAGAGTGTAGAAATCTGCTTTATTTCAATCGATTTTCAATTTATCTATATATATATATATATATATATATTTAAGTAAGCGAGTGAGTTGATAAGTATCGAAACTCACAATATCTACGTCCACGAAGAATTTGGATGAAAAAAATTTTTATCTATGACCTAAAACTCATGTATAAACGACCGCTCTGATTTCTAATTTTCACTCACAAAAGACGCACAGAAAAGATAAAAAAAAAATATGCAAGTGAAAACAAAACGATAAAAAAAATTCGTCTTTATGAAAAAAAATCTCACGTGTCGTCACACCCTTCCAAAATTCCAGTTTGCCTAATCTAGCTGACCAACGGAAACGGTGCGAATAGCAACACCAACGGTAGTTGTACTCGATAGTCTCGTTAACAATATTTTAACCAATAATGATTTCACTAAACCTCTTAAGAACTCTAGCCTCTTACTTTTGTAAATTACACAGTCTGAGAACGTAACTGCTGATGTTGTTATATATTTAGAGAGAAAAGGAAAGGAATTAAAACTATTCCTCATATCCTAAGCCAAATCGCTGGAATTTATTTTCATTGGGCTAAAAAATAGTAAATATTTTTCTTTGATTTATTTTATTATATTTCTCATATATTTTTGTATAAATGTCATAAAAAAATACAAAGTTTGTAAATAAAAATAAATAGAGAATATCGGAAGTTCTGAAGGAAATTTATCAAATGAAATTATAAATAACTAAAACACTTAATAACAATGCATTATATATATATATATAATGTTGCAAACGCATAAAAATACAGTGATCATGTGAATTTATTTTATGATAGTTTTTCATTAACTGGAAAAAATGAAAGAAACATAATGCACACAAAAAATATATACATATACCCGCTTTAATGACCTCCATTCATGTGGAGCTGCTCAGTTTTGCTTATTATTTGTAAGAAGAACTTATTACTATCACTGATATTCGATATACTACTAAAAAAGGTTCGTATAATGTAGTGGATACGTAAAAAAGAGGAATTGAAGAATGGTTAATTCAGTCATAAATAATTATTATTCAACGCTATGACTTTACAAATCGAATATAAGGAAAATCGGTAAAAATGAAATTATCAGTCGTATAAATAAAAGTAAAATCTAAAGAATACTTCTAGGGGGGG
>HF955210.1:344872-372881 GCA_000982615.1 Phytomonas sp. Hart1 | reverse complement strand
TTACTAAAATAAAAGATCCAAAAAGAATGAAGAGCATTGGCGGGCGTAGAATGGAATAAGGACAACGGATGAAGCCCACTTTATAACCAACAACGACTCGATATCCGTAGAAGCACTGGTGCTATCATTATAAAATACCTAAATAAACGGCTTCGGAAGAAAAGAAAATTGAGGATATGTTATGAAAAATGTTATCCAAGCTCGATTAAAAAAAAAAATGCACCATTCAAAAGAAACACGTGAGAGTTAATATTCATGGCGAACATCAAGAATCGGATATAATTTTCACAGCAGGCTATCAAGAAGAGATTTCATAGTGTAATAAAAATGAAAAGAGTATTTTAATTATGGCAGAATTTCAATGGAAATATTTAACTTTGCGCCAAAGCAAAACGAACGTTCAATACATTTCCACCGTCGTTATTTTCTAGTTTTTTATAGAGAAAAAGATGTAAACCAAGTGATTCTGTTTTTATCAAAACCAAAATAAAATTTTGATGTACCATATAGAATTTCCATTTTTGCAAGAACATTGGGGTGAAACCAAACCCAGGGTCCCCAAACGAACACCGCGGATATAAAAATTTTGAATTGAACCCCTAAAATCCCCCCCCCATATAGCGATTTTGATAAAATGCATCATAAGTTAAAAGCGGCGTTTTTTCGTATACACCCAAACCGCCCCAATGAGAAAAAACCAAGCCAGGTTCCTCGTGAATTTCAAAATGGGTCAATCCCCCCCATATTTTAATTAAAAAACACCCACAACGGCAAATCCATAACACGAATTCAATTTAAAACCCGAATAAAAAAATGGATTCCACCAAATGGTGGCTTTTTGCAAACGATTTGAAAATGGCGTGCGCCTATTTTAACCCAAATGGGAATTTTCCAAAGGCATCATTAATTTTTATCCAAAATAAGAAATAAAAATATGAACACGTATCCGAAAAAAAGGCCCATTAAGGGTTTGGGGGGGCAAACGGCCTAAACCCAGACCCCGAAAAAACCCCAAGACAACCTCGTTATGAAAAAGTCATCGATGAATTTGGCAAAAAATACGGGAATCCCGGGAAATAAAGACCATAACTTAAAAATAGAAATCGAACCCATGGAAAACCGGCAACGCATAGATTATTGAAACCGCCCCCAAAAAGGATGGTGAAAATATTATGGAATTCAAAAAAAAAATGATCCCAAAAATTCTGAAAAGTCTTAAGGCGCCGCCTTTAAATAACATGACCCCCTTAATATCGGCCTTTCCGGGGAACATAACATTCAGAGATTAGGTTTGCCGCCTTTGGTGCCATTTTATCCCCCGACGGCCTGTTCCGAAAAACGGGAAATATGACCACTCGCAAAAATAAGTTTCCAAACATCATTTTCCCTATGGGGATGGGAAAAGGGCGATGATTTTAATTTTAATGGGAAACCATGCTTTTTTAAAAAGCAAAGCAATTTAAAAATGATATATTTTGAATATCCCATCCAAAATTTCAATCAAACGGTTTAAATCCTTTGGGAGGGTTGAAATTTCCCGGGGTCCAAAAATCCGAATGCGCGGCTTTAAATTTTTAAATTTAAATTTATTTTTTGGCCTTGCCTCGATTGGAATTTTCGGGGGCCATCCAACGAATCTGATTTTCGAAAATGGCGAAGTAAAATTTCTATAATAATATTTGGTGAAATAGAAAATGCCATCCAAGGGGGTTATTTTTTAAGAAATAATGGATTTTCGGGGGAATAGGGGGTTTCGAAGGTTTCCCCCCCCTTTCCCCCCCTTTGAAAAAGAAAACCCCCCCCCGGGCAAAAAAAAGGGGCCCCCATTTTTTTTAAATGCAAACAAAACAAAGGGTGATTCGAAAATAAAAATGAACAAATGGATTCGCCAAGCCAATGGCGGGGCTCAAATCAAAAATCACCCCCAAACAATTTTTAAATATCCATGGGGATTTTCGCGTTTAAAAAATAAAAAGGGGCCGTTTGGGATTTCCCCAAATATAAAAAAGGGGTCGGTTTTGATAAAGGAATTTCGGGCCCCCCCAAAAAAAAAATTTCCCATGTTTGGGGAAAAATAGAGGTCCCTTAGCCGGGAATAAAATTGGAACAAAGGGCGTTCGAAATTTTAAGATGCCATGGGGGAAAAAGTTTATTTCTACGATTTTCAAGCAAAGGGCGCAAAACGAAAAAAATGGCTATGGCAAATTGGGTCAAATATTGGGCATTGTTTTCCCTCTTGGGGGGGATCGGATTCACGACCGAACGCCATTTTCCATAGACCAAGGCGAATTTTTGGCGAAGGGGCTATGGACACCTATGGTGAATTCAAGCTTCGCGCCCCGGCGCTTCCTTGCTTTTGCGTGGTGGGTTTTTATCTGGAACCGCCAAATGGGAACTGTTGAAAATGTCATTCATAAAGCGACATCGGCTATTTCAAACAGAAAGCCAGCGGGGACGGATTACCCATCCGGGGGCCAAAGGGGGATTTCCATTGATCCGAATTCTCAACTGATATCTTTATTATTGCTTGCCCCCTTTTCTTTAATATGAAGGATAAAATGCACCCAATTGCTTATTTTTAAATCCAATATTCTATTATTGCATCTACCAAAGCAATTCCGTCGCATTCCTTTAAGGTTTGCGTTGGGGGCCGCCAAGGGTTTATGGGCAATTGATTCGCTTTGTTAAAGAGAAAAACGCCCAATTAACAATTTTATGGAGGATAATAAGTTACTAAAAGTTGGTTTTGAACCTTTCTTTGGAAATCAAACCTATCAAAATTTTTTTTCCCTCATCAGAGTTATCATTGCTATTAAAACCCCATTTGTATCATTTATATTTTTAACGAAAAGCGGAAATTTATGCACACAGTTGGGCCCTTTTTGGATTATCCATTAAATGCCTATTGCCAAGTTATCATTTTGCCTTCTTAAATCCGCACAGCTTTTTGCCATTTTGCTAGCCAATAAAGAAAGCCAGCCTATAATTTTAAAAAATCAAAGGGAATAATTTTTGGGGACCTTTCTAATCGAAAGGAAATTTAATCCTTTGACAAAAAGAAGAGTTTATCCATATTCTTAAAAAATGGTTACCCTTGGGCATGTAAAAAATTTAAAGGTTGAGTTTGGAAAAAATAAGATCGGCGATAAAACCCCACCAACCTATATGGGTCTGGGTAATGGGGGTATATTTAATTGTTTTATTTCTTTCATGTAGAAGGGCAAATGGCACCTTTTTGCTTGCATAGAAAAGCCTGTGGGGTGGGCAAATTCAACCGTACGCCCGCCTGTTGAAGACGGTAAGGATGAGTATACGCCGGTGCCCCATCAAATGATCGTGCAATTGGGGAATCCGTACGTTTCAAATATTAATGGGGAGATGGTTATGATTGAACGTACGTTTGGAAAACCGGTGGAAAAGAGTTTAAACATTACTGCGACTTTTTCCGAAGAACACCGGGAAACTTGAACGATTATACATGTGTGGTGTTTTTTCGACTAAGGGGCGCGCGCGCGCAAACCCAATCTCGTTTTTTTTTATTCTAAATCATACCGATGGGCCTAATAAGGGGTTCGTGAAACAAATGACTCGGTTCAATCGATTCCAAAAAAACAAACAGAAAACCCGATAAACTGATTTAAAAGCCGCTCATAATCCCCACCCCCCTTTGGGAACTCCCCAAGCGAAACTAAAATGACCCATGCCTCCCAACTTGGCGGTGTAAAGCCGATCGGCCTGATTTACCCCACCCCAAGTTTTGTTCGAAAATGTAATTCCAAAAACAACTCGCCATCTCCCCGTTGTGGATAAAATTTCCTTTAGGGGGGAGGATGGGGTGTGGAGGTCTTCAAAAAAGAATGCGGAGAGGCGAAAAGATCACCACTCCGACCTCAATTATCGCGTTGGAATGAAAAGAGGTGCCAGGGCGGGGTGGTTGGGAGGGCTTTTGTATGGAATTTTCAAATCCAGTCAAAAACGTCGGCTAACGGAGGATAAAGTGGGCATAAAGTAATGGGGGAATGAAACATTGGCCTCATTGAGATGATTACCATCGTCACAGCGAATGGTTTAAGCATAAAGACCCCCCCTTCCCCCCCATTAACAACAACGAAAAGGACGTTTGATCTTTTTTTTTTTACTTTCACCCGCACTCCATTGATTGATCTTACAACCTGCTGTCGATGCGACAGGCTTTGTTGGCGATTTTAGATCAATACATTGAGATTAAATATTATTTTACCTCACTAATCATCACGGTCTGTATGGGTGACATTTGTGAATACCATTTTTATAGCTTACCCATTCGCTTTTCAAAGAGCAGTATGGAATTCCCTTTCTAAAGCTTGCATTACATATCATTTGTGGGAGGATAAATGTGATAAAGAAACGAAAACAACACCACTGCGTTGTATCCTAAACCAAAACCAGACAGAAATTCTACACAAATACTATAAGAAAGGACAATAATAATAATAATAATATCAATAAATTCCAAAAACTACTTGGATTTATCTATGGGATAAACCGTATTAGCAGTTAACTCCTTCATTCGTTGTTGATATTCCTTCTGGATCGCCCTATCCACCGTTTCACTTTTCCGGGCGCTCTCCGAGTCGATGTGGGCGTAAATCGCGCGAAGCTCCGGGATGGTTTCCGCGGTTTGGATCCGGGCAATTTGACGGTAGCGTCGGAAAAACAGTCCCGATGTCTCATCGCATCGGTGAAAACAGCATAAATCCTCCACACGAGAGCGATTTAAATTCGGAAAGAAGCAAAGCCCCGTCGCGTGTTCAAGTTTTTCCATTGGGACCTGAAAATGCGTGAGCGGGCGCTCCTCCGAGATAGGATTGTTGGGTAAAAGAAACGCCGCGCTCGCAAAACGCGGCCTACTGTCCTCGGGATTGGGGAATTCAGCCAAAAAAACCTTGAAAAGGTGCGTGGGCACCGCGATCGTTTGAGAACCTCTCCCGATCATCTCATACTGGACGATTTGTTTGTGTGGGGAGGATGAGCGCCCTTGGAAAGTTCGCATCAATCCCATATTTCCGTTTTCTGTCTTTTCCTCCCCCGTGTGAGGGATCACCAACGTTGGAATAAACGCGGGCCCACTCACTACGAACAGCCTCCCCTTTTTTATTTCCCCCGCGGCATCGCCGTTGGTTTGGATCGATTTCGTCGTTTCGCCGATCGCGGTGAGAATCCTCCGAGTGAAGTTCTCAAGACGGAGCCAATCCCCCGCATTGAGGGTTTTATCTTGCGGGAGGATATTCGCGTTCAAATTAAACGTCGCGTTTAATTCCGCCTGCGAAGTTTTGTGCAGCTGCGCGGCTGCGAGGTGCCCCCGATTGAATTTCCCCCCCGGATAATCCCCGGGCTTCACGCGAAAGGCGGCCGGGACGCTGCTGTCGGCGTAGAATTCACTCCGCCCGCGCGAAATCGAGAGATCGGTCGATGGAGTTTCCATAAGTTCGAGTTTTGAGTCCTCATTTGGCTCTTTGGCGCGTGAATTCGCAAGATCTGGAGTTTTTTCACCCATAATTGCAGGTTTGAAGTCTTGATTGGGTTGTCCAGCATGTGAATTGGATTTATTCGACTGGCGAGGGGGCATGGGGTCAAGCACCTCGAGCACCCAATTCGGGATCCGCCGCTCGTAGTTGAGGCTAGTCCAATAACCGCCGCAGCAACGCAGCTCCCCGTCCGAAGGGAGGCCCCACGCCGCGGCCTCTGCGCAGCGCGCGAAAAATGCCTCCCTTGTCAAGTTCGGGGGGGGGGAGAGGGGAGAATAAGAGAAAGAATAACACTTGTGACAATTACCATGATTAACATTATTGTCACAATTGCCTAAATTGCCACAGTTGTAACAATAACAATAGTAACCACAGGAGAAAAGAGCACCAGCGCAGGTTGTGGCCGCGAGCGCGAACGCTTTTCGTATCATAGACATCGGGAGCTATAGATATATATGTAGATCAAAAAATATATAGATATTTATCGACACATATACAAATATATTACTATTATTATATATTTTTTTCTTTGTTTTTGAGGAGGAGGTTTTAATGGCAATGGTATCTATGAAGGATGGGTTATTCCGAATAAAATCGTCTGAATGTTGGTTAAAGTAAAAAAAGGACGCGGATGTGCAAAATGGAGGGTAGGAGCGAATGTACGATACGCAAAGTAATATCATACAAAAGGGTAGTCTGTGTGTTGTGTAGTCAGGGTACCACGTTTTTTACTTTGTCAAATAGATTCCCTACATAAATAGGTTCTTTTTACATCTAATGATACTATAAAAGAAGCAATCATTATTACCAATAAAATCTTAAATAAAAACTATAAAATACCCATGTAATGTGTATTTGTGCTTATAAACTCTAAATTTAAGCTACCTTTTGCACAGCTTCTGATGTTTGTGCAATTCACTTTTGATCCCGTTAGTGTGGGCCTGAATCTAAGAATGATCCTTATTTTTTCATAAGTGAATTAGAAAAATGTGTATTATATTCTACCCGTGAAATGATTTTTGTTTTATTTTTTGTTAATTTCAAAAAATGAATAAAGATAAAACAAATTCCGTTTTATCACACTCTTTTTCTCCTCCCTGTAAATTTGCTTAATCAGATTAATTTGGATACATGGACAATCTGCTGTTCTAGAAAAGGTATTCCAAAGGAAGTGGAAAACAAAGAACACATTCTATGTCTACATGTAAGTATTCATAACCGGTAGGTTTTTGCATCACATTTACTTCGAAATTTTGATTTAACCACACTAGTAAAATGTGTTTATCTAAAGATACCCATGTGTTTTACCACATTGCCCTTAAATGGTCATCCTGCATGTCATTTGAAAGGTCTTTTTTCTCAGTTTAATTCCACGTTATTTTGACATCCTCCCCCCCCCCCCTCCAACCTATTCACCCCCAATATATATATATATAGCCTACATTTAGTATAGTTCCTTGAAAAGCACTTTTTTATTCTGGGCCATTGGGGCTTTCGGAACCAAAACTGTGGCCAAACGTCTGCGTTTTGAAACTAAAACCACAACTATAATAATTAAAATGGCGACCAAAACCGCCAGGGCGACCGCGATTCCCACAATACACCCCGTCCCACACCGGCTGTTGGGAGTAATGACGGCAGTAGAGTTGTTAATCCACATTTTGAGCCCATCCCAGCTCGTTTCATCCAAACACGTCGAAATCGAAAAGCGATAGACGCGATTGGTGGGGATAAAAACCTCAAATTCATTAATTCCAGATGAGTAATCAATCGCGGGGACGAGCGTGCGGTTGGAAAGGCCGACTTTGGCCTCGCAAAGGAAGGGAACGCCGTTGGCGGGCGAAGGATTGACATTAACTGAGATTGTTTGGGATTCACATTGACGAAGTTGGGTCTCAATCAAGTCCAAAATCATCAAACGCGCCTGCTGTTCGAGATACGGTGAGAGGTTTTTGAAGTTGTAGTCCTGCATTGGAAGCCTTACGGCGTATTGGTAGTCCAATGGGTAGATTTCTTTCATCACTTTCAACAAAAGCTGATGAAATTGGGCATTGAAAAGAAGGTCGCGAGTGGTTTGATTTTCAAACGAGGCGGGCATTAATAGTTTGGCCGAGATGATGGTTGGGGTAGGAGCAATCGAAACGGCTTGGAAGGGATCCGCGTAGATTCGTTCATAATTTAAGACGCTTCGTGCATGATAAGCGATGGCGCGCGCGATGGCGTTCATCTTCACGGCATCACATACCGGGAGAAGAATCACATCGCTATATACCAGTTGATTGGTTTTGTCGTAATACGCCGCAAGCTCCCGCATCAAATCCGGGAATGTCATTTTTTTAATCTCAGATTCCGTCTGCTTGTCGTCAAACTCGCGCTGTTCAATAAGCAGGTTTAATTTCGTCGTCCAATTGTCAAGGACAGTACCCATGGAGCGGTTCACGCGGATGTTATTCGTTTTGAGGTTGCTGTTGAGGGTACTATCCAGTAAATCGTACAGTTTGTCGAGGTCTGCTTCAGCACCTATCATGCCAATCGGAAAAGGTTTGCCGTGAAAGGATATCTCGACCACCTTTGGAGGAAGCACCACGGCGCGGATGATATTGACATTCGATAATGACAGATATATTGCGTTCTGGTTTTTAACAAACAAACGATCTATGCCGCAAAACTTGGGATCGCTCCCATCCTTGTTATCAAACATCTTGCACGAATTATTCTCGGTCCCGGCGAAGAGGTCGAACTGCAGGTAGGGTCTATGAAGAGGAGGTAAACTCATATTATACACCGCTGACGATGTCGCTACCCACAAAGTATTAGAATTGGGATCATGGCTGACGCCACGAATGGGAATTTGGGTAGTGGAGCCGATAAATTGAGCCTTGTCATCATACCAATTCAGCCCTTTCCCGAAGGCGACAAAGATGCCATCACGGGTGACAGAAATATCCTTCCCGGACAAATCCGAATTCGGTAAGTTGTCGAGGTTGAATGGCTTACAGTTCGTTGGGGCCGGGTTCGCGGTATTGATGGTGCATCGAATCACCGAAGGGTTCAACATATCAATCACATACAAATAATAATCCAGCAGGGCGATTCCGATCAGTTTGAGATCCTTTCCCAGCGATTTTGAGGATACCACGTTGTTGTCTACCCATCGCACAAATTCATTCCCCGTGACGTAGTATGTGGTCCCTTTGTCAGCTGAATTCGGGTGAATAAACCGAACACAGCCCTTGGGGTTGGAAAGATGCGCTTCTGCAATGACGCCATCTGTGTTCTCCGGCGTGTTTGGGATCGGATCCTTCCCGAACCACACACTCAAGTAATTCGTCTGATTCAAGAGACGAAATCGATTAACCGAGGCGATTACGAGGACCTCGTGCGCGGCGGTGTTGTCAAATGGGCAGATCCCGCGCGGGTTCGCGATCGTGCTGACGCCTGGGCCACCATCAGCATTTCCGATCGCCTCGTTAATCCCCGCGACGGTCAAGGACTCGGGCGTCAGGACCACCCTCGCGAGGCTTTGAAGGGGGCCAAAGACCAACAGCACGAGCACCAGCAAGGCCCCAGGTGGAAGAAATGTAACAGAAAACATTGTTGAAAGAAGGGGGCTTCAGGCTGTTACACGTACATAGATGGGAAAACAATCACAGGCGTCTGAATATAAGTACCTACGTACATCCGAACCAAAATAAAAAGAAGAAGGGAGGAGGCGCAAAGGTGTCAAGGTGGCGCTTGGGGTTCATCCCCCCCCCAAAAAACTGCTGCAGTTCGGGCTCGGGAGGTGGGTATCCCCATGGATGGTAGGAGGTTTTAATATAAATTGGAGTAATAATAATAACAATAATAATTTATCACATATCTTCAAAAATAGGTTCGGTTGTTGTTTGCCTGTTGTGCACCTCACGTTTATATAATAATAGGCGAGATTCTCGGACTTATAGCTTAAAAAGTACGCACACGTATTCCGTAAAGTTTACATTCATCCTAAATCAAATCAACCACATCGCATAATGTGTAGATGAAAGTATCTAAGGAGGATGCGCAAAACAAAAGAAGAGCATCAACATCTTTTTGCTGATTATCTGTTCTTTTCTGAGACTTAATACTTTTTTTTTGAGCAAATCCTACAAAAGGGTCTGAAGACTTCCAAAAGATTTGCAATTCATCTAATAATAAAAAATGTGTGCAGACTGCAAAACAAGTACCGCGCCTTTTCTGAAGGAAGGACTTGTAGTTTACACCCCTCTCTTTATATTCTGTCAAACAGTACACAGGAAGTAGGAAAGCTGTAAATGATTAATAAATATACATATTTCGTTATAGAAAGATCTGCATAGGAAAAGACGTCATCTTCAATATTTATCCCTCATATTTTTTAAATCTAATGAGTTTGTCTGATTTTTTACAATATGGAAAACGGGGCAAAGTTGGAGACGGCGGAGGAAGGTGTCAGAAAGGGATACCGACAGATGAATATATGCAACTTTTCCGATTGGCGCTCCTTCAGAACCAGTTCTAATTAACTTGTTTACTCTTTGTCATCTTTATGTTTACCCCTTGTCCTTAATCCCATGCATAAACATATTTACTTTCGAAAGCAATGTAAAAGGAAGGCTGTGCACTGCCATTCATTAACATCATTTGTATTATAAGCCCGAGGAGATGCGAAATACCATCGTGTCTCTTCACTGTCATGCCTTTTTTTTGCTTGTTAAACGATGGGAACCATTGTCAAAGCGTTAAGTATATTGCTGGGACTCAGGATCATGAGTATCAAAAGAACCACCCCGCAGGCTCCCATAACCGCTCCTGAGGCAATCGTTCCTTTACACACATCATCACATGAAAAACTTTTGTACCCTAAACACATTTCTATACTAAAGGTCTTGGTTTTACATTGACCGCCGCAGTCGAAGAAGCAGAAAGGTTCCTTCTTTATACCCTGAGTCTGAAGAAATCTTTTGGTGTTCGTCCAATTTGACTCGATCAGCGCACGCTTTGTGAGTTGTGGGGACAGCATCAGGGGCCCCCAAAATTTAAGAAAAGTGATCGTCCCATCATTGCTTTTACTGGCAGTAATTCGATTACACCAGGTCGAGACGTTAACCGATCCCCCAATCAACATACTAGGGCTATTCAGCGGCTCGAACTGGGTGAGGTAGTCATTCGTCCTGTAGGCGATCTCGACGTCTTTGCGAACCCAGTAGAAGAACTCTGACATTAAACAGCTATCGTTATTGGGTAAAGAATCGGTTGGAAATGCAGCAATGACGGGATTGCGATTGGGAGGTTTGATGCCACTCCCACTACTGCTGTTATCGATCGCGTGTGTGGAAACCAAAAACAGCGAGGTTTTGGTTAACACCCACCAAGAGGTGTCATCACGCGTCACCACATCCTGAATGTCATTGAAATTATTGGGCCAAAGGAATTTCAGCGTCGGGCATAGCGTTGGTGCCACGTCAGGGGTGGTTTCTGTGCTGAGGGAATACACCCCCGCCACGTTGTTTACAATCCCATAGTACAACAGCTCCTTCTCGTCATTTGTCAACGCAAGAGCACTTTTGTATCCCAAGCAACCCGAATTGCCAATATTCCATCCCTTACGACTTGTCAAATTGATAACTTTTAACACTTCAGGGGTGTATCCAGTAGAATAGTAAAGTAGCTTATTGTCCTTGGTTACAAACAGCTGGTCTGGCTGAAGATTCTCCGCAAGCAAGGTTATAACGGAGGTTGTGGTGCTGGTAAAGGTTGCCAAAAGCATGCGTCGGTTACCAGAATCTGATATGATTAAACTCATGTAATCGCTTGATTCCAAACATGGCGCGACATGTACTGGGTAGGAGATGGGTTTTTTATCGTATTCCGTTCTATAATCAAACAATGTTCGCACATTGCCTTCCGGTGAAATAGTACGCACTGCACTGTTTTGTGTGTCAGCAATGAAAATTTGCTTGTCAATAACGCTGACACCGTTCGCTAATTTATTGCCGTAATCGATACCTTGAAAACGCGCGATATCAGGCGCACCATCAATAAAGCCCTTATATTTTCGTGATCCAGCCAGAGTAAATATACCACTTTGATTGATTATTCGAATTGATGATCCACCGCGACACATATCGCATAAGACGATACTTTCCTTGTCATATTGTGAAGAAGCAAGGGAAGGTAAGCACATTACGCCAACATGAGAGGTACCATCTATGACCTCCTCTGTAGTACCGCTAATGAAGACAGAGTAGTAATACATACCATTAATGATAACCGGATCATCAAGATAGCCAGCAAGACACAAGTGGCAATGGGTAATGCTAAAAAATAGCATTGCAACAAGTAATGAACACCATAGATGACTGACCCATAATACCCTTCCAGATTGACAGAATATGGGCATTTATCTATTCGTGTATTGCTTGAATGGAAAATCTAAATGTCAATTTCTTCAAGTAAACTATACAAATATTATCCACTTAAAAGTCTATTTTCATTTCAACAAAACTCTTGAAGAAAAAGGGGGAAAAAAAACACAAAATGCAGTAGTCTGATGGTGATAAAAGCAGAACAACTGCTGAAGAGAAGAAACTTCTTCAGAAGTGGATCTCGAATTCTTACGCTTTGCATCAGCAACAAGAGGAACCCCCCAATCAACAGAAAGAAACAACTATAGCTTAATAGTGCTATATGACAGACATGTATTCGATCCGTTTTAGCAATATAGTTTCACTTATATATTTTTAATCCTTTTTCTCTCCTTTTGTAATATCATCTAAAGGAGGATGTACTCTATCCTTCGTTTAAGTATCACTTTCCACACGACGACTCTGCGCCAATGCACCGTTCTTATCCACATGAAGGAATTCACAATAGGGCCCCCGGCGGCATCCCTCGCGTGTATTGAAGTACATGCACAGTCTTCTACCGTTATAGGTATCTTGGTGCTGGGCATTGCGGCGGAGTTGTGTAATTCGGTAATCATCCAAGACTTTAGTAAAGTCATTAGCCCTCAACGTTTCCTCATCATTCCCATCACGTCTCCCATCCCTTGCACCGGCCACTAGCTTATTGGGCACACCCGTGATGCCCGACCGTGTGGTGCAGGCCGCTAAGCCCGGGGACGACGACGATGGAGCTCCCTGTGGGGCGCCGCCCCCGCTCGGACTCGTGTTGCCGTGATAGCCCTGCATCGTGAGCAGCTCCATCGAGCTTGGGACCTCGCAGTGAATGCCGTAATGCCCGTTACAGACCCGGTAGAACTCCATCAGGGTCTGTTGCACGACGTAAGGGGGGGGGCGCAGGGTGTAGTCGTTGGACTGTGTCACCCGCGCGATGAGGTCGGGATAAAGGGGGGTGTAGGGCCTGGGCTGGACGTGACGCATTTGACACAACTTGCTCGGCGCGGCCCGTTCGACGATGTAGTTGTAAAGGTGGGAATTGCACCCCCCCCCTCCTCCGGAATCGGTTCGGCCTGGATTCGAGGATGAATCTTTGGGAAGGGTGGACTCTGTTAATACCATTTGGATTTCTTTTATGTGTGTGTGTGTATGTGTGTTGTGGTGGTGGCGGTTCTCTTTTCTAATAAATGACACCTCATGTGCTGGTTGTTTGACTTGCATTTTGAAGACAGGTTGTCCGCATTGTCCCATGGAAGGATTTTAGATGTCACAAAGATGTCAGTTCGATCATCATTAGAAAGTTACTCAAAACAATAGTTTAAAATTATATATATATATATGTATGCATAATAGAGAGAGAGAGAGAGCTACAGTGCTAGCAAGGATACGATTATTATAACCATGAAAGGTTTTTAAAATGAAGAAGAACTTCGATAAGAGACGACTAAAACAAACACACAGGATACCTATCAAGCGTGAATCACTTCATTAAATTCACATGCAAATTCAAAGCGTCCTTGTGGTATAGGCTGCCCTTTCCTCCGTTGGAAGTTCGAAAAATTCTTCAGCAATAGAACCTGGATGTGTCTTCAAGTAATTACGAATCCCAAGCATTTCTAATCCAATCCATTTATTTTCACTTTCCTGGGGCTCATGGTTCATTTTCCGTGTCCTTCTATTTCTTGAAGTGTCGTTGCAACATTCGGTATTTTTATGGGTTAGATCATTTTCCAATTTGTTAGATAAAACTTCAGAATGTTGGGAGGAAAATAAATCGATATTACACATGCGTGGATCTACGAAAAAAGGTTCGAGCCTTCCTGTCAGACACAAATGTTCACCTATGAATTTTACAGTACGGTAATGGTGGTTCGCGTAGACGCGCACCAATCCGTTAGACGGAGAGGGTAACAACAGTACAGACGGTGATGACTGTGAAGACATATTTTTTAGCGTATATCGGGTGTCTGCTATTTGTTTCGTCAGTAATGCGATCGCATTCACCATTGTTGTGATTTTTTCGGAATTCATTCGCTTTTCATCAGCATCATCGCATTTCCGGTTGCTGCTTTCGGATCCAGTGGCTGTGGAAATTTGGTTAATCATGCCGATCTCAGGATGTGAGGCCGAGAGGATTGTCGTCTGTCTCTGATCAGAAACCGATTCCTCCGTAGATACTATGTCCTCCGTTGTCGTGCTCTGCTTCTCGTTTTTCAGGCGTTTGGTTGCGGTCTGAGAAGATCGAACGATATTAATTCGATATATTTTTAGCTTTTTACGTAGCCCCTCGCGCTCAGATTCATAGTCTGTTATCAATTTGGTGTATTTCTGTTTTTGCGACTTCGATACCTGCGTCCCATATTCTTGAGAGGTCACATCCAAGAATAACAAACCGGACTGGGGGAATAGTTGTTGTGGATTCACAAACGGCTCCGCGCTGGAGATTAGTGTGGGGAGATCATTAATATGAATGGTGAAGGGTTTGTCTGTATTTGTCGACAATGAATTCAAACTGTGTGATGTTATTGGGACTTTTTTTGAAATTGGATCGGTGCCATTTTCGAGTGAATCCTCGTTACGACTATTACTATCCAAACTACATTGTTTTTCTTCCGGCAGTTTCTTGTATGGAATATTTGGCCTATTTGTTTTTTCGTTTAGATTTGTTAAGTGGTTTACTGAATCGATCGGGAGGAATTGATCCTCTTCAGGATTATTATTTTCGGCAGTACGCATAATAGCCAAAAGGTCGGGTACAAAAAAAAGTGTGAAAACTTCGCGTGGTGTGTGTGTTTAATACAACTTTTATTTGTATGTTTTACTGTCAAAACGTAACACCCCACACCTAAACACAGAGAGGGAAAGGGAAACCAAGAAGATATGTAAAAACACACATTTAGATATTCATGTGTTGCCGATATGAACCTGATAACAAATGCATCCATAAAAGACTGCAATCCAAAACTTTCTGAGGAGTAATCCTAGTTCGACATTTTCATTTCTGTAAAGTAAAGTAATACATAAAATATTTTTCAATAAATTTATTATACACTAAGAATTGATTACAACTTATTTTCAGCAGTATCTTTCTATCGCATTTTATAGAATTTATGTAAATATAATTAAGTAAACTTGCATAATAAGGAGAAAAGAATGAGTATTATAAACAAAAGAAACCTATACCAAATGAACTATCTGGAAACCTATAGATAAACGATTACAATGTACACCCACAGATACCGGTAAAGCACCGCAGATAATATTATAGGAATATATATTCTTCTGAGACTCATTGATCCCAGTTTCAGCGCCACTGCCACTCAGACCAAGACTTTCATTGGAATCTTGCGGTGGTGCTCCCTTAGGAAATTGCGTGAACACTTCTTTTTCTAGTAGAACTGGTTTATATTCACTTTGACAATTTGGAGCTTTCCAGAAGATTGACTCTTGCGGAGCACACGTATTCGTATGTCAAGCGCACAGCCCTTTGCAGGTAGAGAATTACAATGTACTATTTTTCCTACGGGGTCTTAACACAGGTGCCCAAAATGGGCGTTCTTATCGCCATTCCTCACTCTACTTGTGATAAGCAATGTGATTGTAAACACACACACACAGAACAGTTGATGTTATTCACTCAGAACTCTTCGACCACCGCTGGGATTCATCGATTTTGTTATCTTTACCATATTATCTCAAACTCACTGTCAACAACAAAGAGGTTTGCGATGCAAACCACGATATTGACCCTTTCATAGCGCTCGAGGATAAAGTTTTTTTTTGAAGTAAAATAAAAGATGCCACCACCGACGTTGGTGTCTGAAAAAATTCGGAACCTCTTCAAAATACTTTCAACCTTTGATTTTTGAGCGAGTCATGGGCATTGTTTGTGGCCATACCAAGGTGTGTGGGAGGTCGCTGATAAAGAGAATGTGAATACGTCACCAAGTTATGGTCTTGAGACGCCTCTTACACCTTGATTTCAACCTTCTTGCACCCATTTTGTATCGAACTTGTCAGCCTCTCTGAGGTATTGCCAAGGGACGCTTTCCAAGATCCGTCATCGCGGTAATCCGGCGACGGCGTTGACCTCGGTGTTTGAGTTGTAAATGCGGGCTTAAAGCTAAAATTTAGTAAGATAGAGAAAAAGTGGTGCTGATGCCATGATAATCTCTCGCCATCGCCGATCTACCTCTTACTGTGGACACAGCATCAATTATCATGACATTATTCCCTACAGTTTATCCCTAAGGGTGATGAGTTGCATGATAACTCTGAATGTTCTCGTACACATCAAAATCGCTTGACGCGGGAGGGGAGGCAACCACACGGTAGAAAAACATACACCAGGACAGATTATATTATCAAAGGCACAGACCCCACACCTTTCACCACACCAGAACGATATGCACTTGAATATTTTTAATGACTTTTACCAAAGGTAGTGTTATGTCACTCTCCACTCTCCACAGTGCTATCGGCCCTAGTTGAAATGTCTAACGCGTACCTCGAGGTAGACCAACACCTCGCGGAAGATGCCCGTGAATGGCAATCACTGATATCTTCAAAAAGCTGCTGCGCAAAAGGTGTGTGTGATGAGGGAGCAGAAGACCTCTCACCATTGCTTTGATGAGGTCGACATAGGGAATTAACCACACAGTGATTATGTTTCCATGGGGCCCATGACAGTCGCTGCCTACTAACGCTGCCGCTAGCCCTGAGCATCTTATTTTCCACAAAGAAAGAATTATAGCGAATGGAAACGTGGTGTGGTTTAATAAGAACCAAATCGTCAATACGTTCACTCGATGCGGAAGAAAATAAAAAAGAGGAGGACCTATTTTTTTCACCCGCCTCCACCGTTTCATCTTTGTTAACGGATGGAAACGTGATCAACATTGAGTTTGGGGTAATAAAATCTCTAGGGGATGGCAACGGTGTCCTCGATAACGATCGTTTCTTTGCCGCGTCTGATATTGATCGTGTGGCTGTCATAATGTCATTCGATCCGGTGAAACGCGAGACTTTATGAAAAAGGTGAAGTGACCCTGAAGGTGATAAATATTCATTCATCGTTTCTAATTGACTCTGATACTTCTCCATTTGATGCCACCGGCGACCCCACACGTGCTCACTGTACAATGATAAAAAAGGATTGCTGGGTTCCTCCAAGTTGATACCAGATGTTGTTTTTTTGTACTCACAACTGTTACTACGCTTTTCCACATTATGATCTAAGTAATTAGAAATGTGATATGATGACGGCTTGGGTGGTGATGGCATACAGTCAGTTCGCACTTCACCATCCCCGCTGCTTCGCAGTAATATCGGTTGTCGTGGCGACTGAAACCCTTCGAAAAGAGTATTCACACCATGGTCATAGGTCATTTCACCCTTTGTATCTACCTCATCGATTTCTTTTCGTTCTCTATTACACACTACAGTCACCACCTTGTCTTTGTGTACTTGATGACCCAAAGAAACGCCAATATGAGTGGTGTGGTTCGGTGGATTAGGAGCAATTACGGTACCGCATACCGTCCCTTGGTGATCTTTATTGTGAATGATTTCTACGTGACAATCATATGAAGGCTGATAGACTCCCAGCACTAGGTCCCGACACTTATCGCCTTCCTTATGGTCACCATTCTCTATCCTCCTACCGCTAAAGTCCAGCTCCAAATCCACGGGGGAAGGCAACTCACTTTGTTGTTTCGGCCCGACCGCATAATCATCCGCCATGGCGACTACCGTCCGCATTGAAGTTGAATTAATTAATGTAGGCGACAAAACTAACGACAGCTTTGTCATTTCATCATAAAAAAACATGCCATTCATGATCAATGGAGGACAATTCGCAACCGGTAACGAGGCCTCTGTTCTCACAGTGCAGTGACTTGGGTCCTCAGAACCGCCCTCTCGCACGTGGCACACCCCTTGTTCATTTCTCCAGGGACTTCCCAAAGCCCGCGGAGTGCACTGAAACCGACTCAGGAACGAGTCCCAATGGCTGTTACAGCGGCCCGTCCGTGGAGGTCGGCCCCGTGACGGCGTCCGGCTATAAGACTGAGGACGGCTAGGGCTCAAGGACAGGGGCCTCCCACGCGGCGCCCACTCCAACCCCCTACGACCCCACCAAGAGGACCGCAAGCAAGACGGGGATGGACTTTCCCCATCGGCCCCGCGTGGGGAATCCGGCAGGAACCCATTCCCCATCAGCACATCCCTTTTTGGACGTGTGGAGTCGGGAGGGAAAACCATCCCCCCCTGGGCCCTGGGACCTTCTCGCGAGCATCGATGGGAGTACTCCACCCACCCACCCCCCTCTAGTTGGGATGGTTGAGAAGAACAGGCGGAATACCGCGTCCTGGAGAGTGAACGTGATGGCTCATTGGTACGGTTTGGGTGGGTGTAATGTTCGATGGTGTTGACATCATATCGTCCATAAGGAGATGGTGGTTGAGTGTTGACTATCGACGGGGATGGAGAGGCACTCGATCGGGCTAGCATCTCGGTAGCTCGGTAGAAAGTGGTGTGGCTCAGCAGGTGGCTCGAACTATCACTGAGATTCCAAAGGGATCCAATATTGATTGTGGAGATGTTGGAAATCGAGTTTTCCGTTGGAGAGTGGCATAAGTGGGGGCTTTCTTGACTGTCATAGTTATTGCGCATTGTGGCATGAATGGATTCTGTATCCAAACACGTTCTTTCGCTCGACAACGTCCTGTTTATGGGATCACACGCTACCGGAGATTCAGCCATGATGGGTATAGTGCCTCCCAACCATTTAGAAGCGAGTGGTTGGGGCTGATGCGTGTGATTATTGTTCAATATCAATTGTTGTTGAGATTTGTAATAATTAAAGATTAAATGTGGATAATTGAGGGGATTGGTGGTGGGTTGTGGCATTGGCACCATTACCGTGGTGAGTACGATATCCTTGCTTTCATGATCTGGCATAGGGAAACCGAGAACAGGGAGTTGCACTCCTTCAGAGGGGGAGCTGTGGGAAGGCGGTAGGGGCTGCATCGACAGGCCTCGTGTGAGCCGATTTGCTTGTGTAGTGCTAACCGGTTCCTCAGCACCCAACAAGTGTTCTTTGAGATGGATAAAATTTTGATTTTTTATACATCGTTTGTGATAAGTAGTGATGGAGGATCCAACAGATGAGACCTCAGGGCTGTTACCGTTGTTGGACAATAGTGATGCTTCAAGCATTGTCCACTCCATCATCTGATACATTATTGTTGTTATTCTAAAAAAAAAAATTATATAAGTCCCAGCAGTATAAATATACAATTTATAGATTGGACAGCCCAAATTACCGGGAAGATAACGTGAGATCGATGATTGAAAGAAATGATGTGCAGGTGTAAAAATATCTATAGACAGAATAAATAAAAATAAGTCTAGTAGCGTGTTATAGGTAATTCAAGAACCGAGCTTTAATATTAAATTACTGAGTACAAAGTGAAACGATAATAAATAGATTATTAGCGACATCTAATAGTCTCATTCTTGGCCTTCCTTGAGAGTACGCACAAGTATATTTCTAAAGAAGCTCTTGTCTAAACTACACTAAAAAGCAATGAAAAATGAGTAATTCAATATGAGATTTGGGTCACTATTATGATTACATAAGGTTCATTTGACAATCACTGACATTGACAATTAGAAATCGAAAAAGTGCCAAATCATCATCATGGTACTGGATATCATAGACACTTATTATGTGCCCTGCAATACTTTAAAAAAGATACAATTTTAATCAACAGGATATAGAGCATGGAGTGAGCAGACATGGAGGCAAGTGCGATCCCAGCGTAATGAGTTCATGAGAATTAGTAAAAGTGAAGAAAAGACAGAAACCCATTCATCACTAAAACCCCCCTTCACCAGACATAGCAATACATGGGTGGAATATAACGCAATCAATGTGTTTCAGAAGTTACTAAGAAATTCAAAGCCTGAATACCAACAACTAATGAGCGTTTCTGAACGGTGAGTAGTAACCAGAAGAGCAAATTGGTATAAGTTTATTTACACAACCGTTTATATCATTCAACTCAAGCGCTATATCTCTCTTTAATACCACAAGGATGTTTTTTTAATCACCTTTAACATTAGACACCCTTGATCTTTGAGATATTGAAGCGAGGAACCCCTTTACAAAGTGCCATTCCGACAACTGTACCCACGACCGTCGTCTGCCAATCAAAATATAAAATGCAGATCTCCCCTACCCACACCGCATAGCGAATCCAGCTGTTAAAGCTGTTTAGAATTGCGATAGGGGTCACCCCATAGTGAAGATACTCCATCACAAACAACGCAGACACCACGTCCCACGGCCCAAACTGCTTCTCCGGCGCCGGTTTCCGTGGACCATAGTACAGACGATTGCCCAGCCACACCACAACTCCCGAGATCGCCGCTGTGGCAGTGACGTAGATGAGCAATCCTTTGGAGCCAATAGTCGGGAGCATTGCGTGGCACATGGTGTGCAACAGCATCATTGAGTACGTCATGGACAGGAAGTTTTGGCACAGAAAGGAGTGAAGCAGCCAGGCCGATGGCTGAAAGGTGTTGTCAAGGCCCCAGCGATCCATCCACCACTTTTCCTCCGTGTTACTGCCCGTGCTACATAGACAAAAAACGGTAAAAATGATGAAGTTGATGGCATTGGCGCTATTGTAGATGTCGGGAAATTTCACGTAGTCCTCTTTGAGGCCTCGAATATGATCGCGGAAGGTGTGGGCTTTGGCCTGCTGCCGGCCTTTCGCCTTCTTACCTTCTCCACTTTGTTCCTGTTCGCGTTCAGCCCCCTCGGGACCACTAGTTTCTTGTTCGGCGCTAGTTGGTTTACCACGAACATGCATGGCGCGAAATGAAGCACGGTATGATGCACTTCCAGTGGAAATCGCGTGGCCACCAAGGTAGCACCCACTGATAAAACTGCGTCCTCGGGATGGGCGCATTGCAAAGGCAAAGGGTAAATAAGGTCTTTTCGTTCCTATCGCACGGTCAGCGATTGGAGTGGTACTGCTGCTATTTGAAACGAGTGAGGCAGCCGTGAGGAAGCGCTTTGCACATCCATGCTTTAGTACAGGCTTGACTGCACAGTCAAAGTTTTCGAACGTAGCCCCTTTGTGTTTCCCAAGTCCCACTGCGGTAAATATGCCGTAGTTGCGTATATAAGGAGTCACTGCGAAGGCTTTAAATGCCCCATGGCAAGACAAAGGGTGTACAGCACGTTTGCATAGTGCCGCACATGTCGATAAAGTCATGCAACGAATGCCGAGCATTTATTCAAAGAAGAAGAATGAGCAATTATTATTACTCTAAAGGTGTACTTTGTTTTTTAGAGGCTTTGTAGATGGATGACAAATGGATAAAAAGACCTAAAGAAAGGCTATCTTGTCGGTATAATGCAATAAAAAAAAAACATGCCTTGGGATTAAAAAAGAGGAAAATACTACATGATCCCTCGAAAGAAAGTCCAAAATTTTCAAAAATGCATGTCTGTTATCCTTCCGATTATTCCTGTTTTTGTCCCTATGGATCGCAAATACAAAAAAATATTATTCGACAATCGGTATAGTTGTCATATTGCTCCATCGCATTCAGATATTTTTGTTTTCGCAATGGCGAAAGTGCCAATAGAGGAAATTCAATGCCCTAGTCATATTAATAACTGTAGGAATAGAAGGTATGACCAATGAATTGAGAAAAAAACTAATACAGTATTGCAATGAGTTAATATTAAACTTGCAACGATATAACAATATATATATATATATATATATAATGTTCCGGATGCATTTTGTGTATATATTTTAAAGGCATTTATGCACTTTAAACAGTCCTATGAGGATCCGTAAGAGAACTTTCTTCGTTTGGAAGGTACTTCTGTTATATAGTCTAAAGATTACGAATTCGCTTCTTCTAGTTATTGTTGCTAAAAACATACTCTGAATGCCTCAGCAGCTTGATTCCGCACATCTGCTGAAGTGTCTTCCAGTAGTTGTCTCAAAATAACTAGCACTACACCGTTTTTCTCCTCATCAGTGAAGATTAGCGGTGCTAATGATGCAACTTCATCAGACAATCTTGTTGCGTTACAACTTGCGATGTGTTTAATTTTATTTGCGTTTCTAGAAGAACAAGTCGGAACGGAACCGACGCCATCGTTTTGGATGTTGTCTTGTCTAGCCTTAAGACTACTTTGGCATGGGCAACTTTCTTTCGTCCTGTTGAGCATAGGTCGGCGCGAGCTGTTGAGGAGGACTTCAAGAATCATTTTGGCCACCATTGAACGCACGTTCGGGACTAAATCCCGCGCCAACATATTTAGGAGAGGTAATAAAGTTGTCTCCACATCGACCCCTAGATGTACCGCCGCATATAGTAGAGCGCTGCGATTCAAGTAGGTACTCCAAGCTGCCGGATGGCTAGTAATCAAGGGCCACAAAACGTTGCTCACAAATTTATCCTTCTTCATCAGCGGCGCCGACTCTTTTGTGTGAAGAGTTGTCCTCAAGATGTTCTTCGGTCGTGCTGTGGCTCCACCGAACGATGCAGGCCTGGTCCGTGAATATTCATGGGATGTGTGAACTGAAGCCAGTTTGGTGCAGAGATATGATACGTGGCTAAGTGCCGCGTCGCGCACGGCTTTACCCTTGTCAAAAATAAGCTCAACAAGCATAGGCAAAAGTTTAGTGTATATCAGAAGAGGAAGGCTATAGCGATCGGAATCCTCAGCAACACTTTCCAAGTCTCCCTGTTGCTCATGCGATTCCCTGGAACTCGTGATGACCCGGTTGCACACCTCGAGGTTCTGTGGATACGTCGGTGCAAGAAATTTAAAACAAATCGCACTTAACAATGCGGAGTACTTTTCGCGAAAGCGCCAGGATTCATGCTTAGAGAGGCTCTCCATACAAAAAAACAAGCCCCTACACTGAGCTTTGAAGGTAGTGCTATCACCTTCCTCGATCTCACCAATTCTACCACGTCGCTTTGTAAAGCTGGCGATAGAGTCCGCGAGTCCTGAAGCTGCCGCTAGCCGAACCAATGGGCTAGGGTCGTCTATGAGACGTACTAGTGCGTCTGCCGCTATTAGCGACCTTATCCCGTTCCTGGCGTGCATGGTTTTGTTCACTAAAGTTCGGTTCGATAAAGACGTATTGTTTGGATTAGGATACATCATACTTTCAATCAATACCCACAACGAACTAGAAAGCGAAGTCAGAGCTGTCGGAGAGCCGGATCGCACCTGTTCGTTTGTGTCCTGAAGACTGAACTGAGATACGTGTAAGATTGACTCAAGAAGGATCAATAACATCTCGAACAGATGTACATTTTCCCTGCTCCAGGTCGCCACTGCTTCAACCTGCCTATTGGGTTTGACATCCCAAACTTTCATTTCGCTATGGCATAGACCAACAACACCCTGAACCATGACGAAAAAAGTGTCTGCAGCACATGGCAACACCATAGCACGAACCTCTGTTTCGTAGTCGTTCACCCAACAGCCAAGTGGGTGGGCCACACCTCCCTTTGATGACCAAAGGTCAGTTAAAAGTTTGCACAGTTTGCAATAGAAGTGCAATGTACTAGCCACAGGATATGAAATACCATTTTCAGTTGTGGTATCTGCAATGGTGGCTAACGCATGCTTGAGACGTAGCAATACATAAACAAAGGCGGCAGTAAGGCCAGGCAGTTTTTTCGCCACCTGATACCGAGCCTTCCAGGAAGGATAGAAAGCAATGTACTTAGCGCACATGTAGTAAACCATGTACAAGCAACTCAGCAAGTCTCTTAGTTGGGTGTCGATTCTAGAGTCCTCTACGGTATCACTGCGTGTGTATGGAGACGTCGAGGTCCCCTTTCGGAATTCTTTATAAAGAAGCATGGGGAGTGCAATAGCAGCCTCAACAAAGCATTCATGTGCTGCTTTTAGCGCTGTTTGCACCATATCAAAATCTAGCGAAGCAAGCGTTTCCCCCATTAAATGATGTAAACTACTAAGTTTTCCGTTCGAATTAGGCTCGGCACCCGTTAGATCCGTCTCGGACTGGGTGGCAAGGTGGATTTTTTCCGTCCATTTCGTAGTGTTTGTCATTTCAGCAAACATGTGCAATAGCTCTGGTATCTCGGAAGCAGGCACCAGAAGCTGCATGAATATCGTGATAAAACTTCTTATTGTAACAGGTGACAGCATACTAGAATGGCTACGGTTACGCCCTGTGGTTGCTGTGGTGTTAAAAGGAGTACCGAATACGGTACCCCAATCGAGAAGGGAGGGTAGTGCGCGTATCAGGGAAAGGTGTAGGATCCGGTGAAGTCGAGGGGAAAAGCCCCCAATATCACTCCCACCCTGCCGGAATTGTGAGTTGTGATGGCAGTCACCATTGCCATCATCCACGGCGCCAGGGGGTTCGATGAGCAGGCGTGGGATACTGTCTGGACTATTCAAACCGAGACCTGCATCCCAGGCAGACAACGAAGCTATTCGGAGCTCGCGTGGGCCCGGGCCGAAGCACAGCAGCCCCTTAAAACTCGCTCCATTGATTCCACTCAAAGATGCAATGCTCGGTGTGTCAATCAGCAGGTGATGCTTTTTCAGAATAGATCGTAACGTACCCCGCACCTCAATTAATGCTTCTTGGACTAGAGAAACCGTTTCGGAAGCGGTATGGGGTGCCCTCCTTGATGAGGTGGCCGCAGTGAGTACCATGAATATGTGGCGGTGGGTCATTTGGGTGATGAAATGCCGCAGTTCAGCTGCGGTGCGAAGTAGCTTTTGGGGCAACGAGATGCTGACAAGACTTCCAGGGTTCAATAACGTGTTGCAGTTTGGTCCTTCGGCAAGGGCGCTTTGAATTACGTGAAGTAGACGACTGATTGTCGCCACTGCGACTGCCACAGCTCCAGGATAGGTTGAGTTTAAAAGATACTGGATCAGCCTTTGGAAGTGTTCCCACTGTTGCCCCAGGGTCTTGCGCTGTACGGAGTCGCACTCAAGGTAATCAGCCACACTCAGTTGATATTGTAAAGGCTGGAGTGGCTTCACAGGAGAAGAATCAATGACTTGGTTATCGGTGTTGAGATTGTAACTGTTATTCTTTGCCCGAAGTTTATTCAAGAAAGGAGATACTTTTTGAGAAGATCCTCGTTGCTTTTCAGCCGACGTGAAACCAGTAAGCCAACTTTCTATCTCACCAACTAACGAGCGAGCCCGAAGATTTAGAGAAAAAGGGTCATTCTCAGAGTCTGCATGAAGTGCTGCGGCATAAGAAGCGCCATACAACTCTAGTGGAACATCCAAAAGGAAACTAGAACGACTCGGAGCCGTGCAAGCGCTCTGCTGTTGATGCGCAGCCGTAGTTCTTGAGCGGCTAAGCTCGCCATCACCGCCTTGGCACCTCGCCTCGTGGTGTACCCGAGCGCTATGAAATAGACTTATGAACTCATCGTCGTGTATAAACTTTAGCCTTTCTTCGAGCAGCAGTGGATTCGTCTCGTCTGTTTCCTCTTCATCCTTTTTCACCGCTTCTCCGTCAGAGCCCTTCGCCCCCTCGCCTGGCGCCATGGCCGTGGTCTCCGCTTCACTCCAGTAAAAGTCCCCCTCCCCGGCTTTGTCGTCGGGATGGCCGGATTGGGGTGGGATATACCGCCGTTCCCACCCTTCCAACGTCACCTTCCGCTCCAGGCCCACGCCAAAGCCCAAGTGTGGGAGGACCACGTCAGACACGAGGTGCCGAATCCGGCCCTCTCGGCTCGCGCTGAGCCTCGTGAGGACGCCGCGGACGGCGCCCAGGCCCCCCAGCAGCCCCCGCGCGGATTCGGCCCACGTTGGCAACCGGGCCTTCGCGCAGGGTCGGGGCCGCAGCATCCCCATCAGCGCTATGGCAACGGCAAAGCTCAGCTGTGGGTCCTCCTCGTCGGCGCAGCGGACGAGGTAGGGCAGGACCGCCGTGAAGTTCGGGCCAAACAGGGGTAGGAGCAGGACGGCGTTCGCGCGGGCCAGGGACTCCCCCTCCCCTGCCGACGCTTCCACACAGGGCAAGGGCGGAAGGGCCTCGGGGCCGGTGTGAACCCGGAGGAAGGGCCCGTGTAGGAGATCCTCCCTGACAGACAGCACCACCGCGCGATCTTCCATCGCCGCGGTCTGTTACACAAAGGGGATGGTGATAGAATGCGACCCCCTGAGGAATCAGTTGTCTTCTTTGGGGTATACTTTTAGGTTTGTTATTTTAATTTGGAGGAGGGAAGGAAGGAGGGGGAAACCGCAAAGACTTTTTTACATTACGAAAGGCCCGGGGCGAGGACAAAATCTCGGATTTCAGGCGTCAAGGGGGTTTAAATAGCCACTTTACGCACGCACACAATAATGCACTCTTGTTGAAATGACGGCTAAGGTTTTACCGTGTTAAATCTCCAACCTACACATCTATTGACACACTGCAGCAACCAAAGGTTAGGAAAAGACTTCCAAAGAAAAGACCAATGAGGGTAGCAGTAGTTAGATCACAAGTTGTATCTTATTTTAATGCACTAACCAAACTATCAAAACACATTAAAATTCATTAGGACGTCTGTGAGGTGAAGTGGAGGAGCAACAGGCTCAAAAATAGAATGAAGATATAAATCTGGCTTTAAATTCTTAAACGATTACTTGGTAATGTGATATCACACGTATTTAGATTATAGACCTGGATCTTTAATAATATATACAGACTTGCAGACAACGTTCATCGCGTCAACTCAGCTTTCCATCCTACTCGATTTTCGCATACTGAAGCACCAGATGCCTGCCGTATAAATGCGTAGAGCCTAACACGAACGCACGCGCGGCCTCAGCCTCGGACAGGAATTCCACAAAGGCGAAGCCACGATGATTGTTCTCACGGTGCGACGTAAAGTTGTTATTCTTTCGAGGCACGCGCACACTACGTACCTCGGAAAATGCCGAAAAGAGATCTCGAACATCCTTTTCCGTTGCCTCAAAAGGAAGATTCTTCACCACAATCTTGCACGGATCGCACCCGGGCGGGACCGTTCGACCACCGCGAGCGTGCTCCGTTGCGCGAGGTAGAATAACGGATTTGACCTTTGACAGGTCATGTTCGTGGTCGTTTTCTTCGTCATTCGTGGATCGCATAGCGTGCCCACCCGCCTGGGCCTTTTCCAGATTAACCAAGGACGCCTTGCTCTGAACGCAAGACAGTGTACGGCCATCAAAAATCCCACCATTTAGCTTTGCTAAGCAATAGGCGAAAGTGCGTGGGTCGGGGACAGTTAAAAACGCACGCCCGAGCTCCCGTTGGTGGACCAGGCGCTGAATGAGCTCTGCGGTCCGCCTGGCGAAACGTGGGCAGGTGTCCACCAGAAAATCGCGAAGATCCTCTTCCGTCGCGTTAAACGGAATATTCGTAATAAAAAGGGTGTACACGGTGGTCTTCGCGGATGTCAACTGAGCTTCGGCGGCGCGCGCCTTCGTTGTGCCCTCCTCGCCTTCCTTTTCCTCAGCCTCCTCGGGGTCTTCGACGATGCTGCCGATCGGTGCCCATTCCAAAAACAACGGCGCGTTTCGAAAGGCCTTGAAGGATAATCGGGAAAACGCAATTCGGGCATCCTGCGGGTGAAGATAGCGAAACAGGGCAAAAGCCCCCGAAGAAGGAAACACCGTTGTCTCCAGCATGCCAAACTTCAGGAACAGCTGCGAAAGCGACACGGAGTCCTGGGGTTGGGTCAGACTAAGGTTTTTGACTAAAATGGTGGTATTACTGCGTGAATGGAGCAGATTGGGCTGGGAAGACTCGACGAGATCCAACCTAACGCCTTCGTCGCCGAAGACTTGGCGGACCTCATTGGTGAGATGGGCCTCGGCGATGGCGGCCCGCACCGCCGCCCCTTTACTCCCCACCCCGACAATATCCTCGGCCTGGACCCCCATCCGCCGCGCGAGGGTGCCCACCGCCGTGTGGGCATTCATATAGCTCGCATTCCACGTCCCCTCGGCGTGTGCCGTTTCCACCCCACGGGTTTGCCGTTCGATCGCCTGGTGATGTTTAAACGCGGAGTCGCCGAGGT
>HF955210.1:244650-267915 GCA_000982615.1 Phytomonas sp. Hart1 | reverse complement strand
GGATGCACACTCAAGGATCTCTGCTTTCGTTTTTCGAAGGATTTCGTCTCGGAACGCCGGTGGGAAATAGCGCCTGGGGAGTTTATCGGAGACAAGATAAGGCAGTCGATACTCTGAAGGTGTCATGCTTGGAATCACGGAAGGATCTCTCGGATTCAATTCATCAACACGAGTATCTTTGGAGGTCCTGCTTTCCATTGTCTTTGTCCTTTTCCCTTTCAAAAAACGACCTGGCTTCTCGTTGATATAGAAACATAATATAAAGAAGATGCAAGAGAAAAGATGGAATGAATACTTAATAAAACCTGGTGGAATTATAAAAATCAGTGCTTCCTGTGTAAGCAAAATGAAAATCTAAGAACCCATATTTAAAGTCTACATCAGAATTTTCTCATAGATTCATGTAGACAGCATTTGCGGCCAATGCATACTGCGCCGAGCAGTTTATATATCGCGGAGTCTTCTGATTATCTCCATCTTCTTCATCTGTTGCATGAGATCCGTTTAAGATCACTTTATGAGCAGAACAACTTTGTATGGAATGGAAAGTGTGCACCAGCGGTGATGAGTTACACGATAAAGCCCCACCAGAGCGGTTTGCATTGTGTTGTATAAGATTTCTTTTCATTTTTTCCTAAATTTTTGTTTTGAAGATTCAGACAAGGTATCGAAAAGAAATACATTGAAACATTCAAACGGAAAAAAAATACCACACACGTCAGATAAAAACACTCATTCTCTACTTGCATATCCTCATGGCCTTCTCGAGTATTATTACATCCTCCATTATTTTTAAATACGGGTACAGCATCTTGTTTACTTCCAACATAAAAAAAAAAACATACAACTCGCTATGATGAGAATGCATATGTTTCTAGGTTTATTCGCTGCGTTGTATGTTAAGTAAGCTAATTTTCAACCGCTTACTGTTCACCCATAGTGTACCTTGATTAGTTGATAAGCTACCTTCCGCTAGTCTAATTTATGTATATCTATATGCTTTCGACATCCATATTTTAATTGCTGGTGTTAAGGAAAAAATTACCAACTGCCTATCCTGTAAATTAAAGCAATGCTCTTAAAAATGTTACTTTCATTTCTTCTTTTTATTCTCAAAAGGCACCCCCACTGATAAGACCAACAGATGCCTCAATATTGAATAATCTTAATGAGTAAGAGCAAGATAATATGACAGTTTGTCTTTTATTACACAATCACCTAACTCATTATGACACAGGCTACTCTCAACGTTTTAGAATACTACATAGTATATAAATTCCTAAACCACATGAGTGCCTTGAAAAAAAAAAGAATAGTCACGTAAAGAATAAATTATGAATACACTTAATACTTTGGTCTAACGCCCTATCATGGTATACGTATTTATTCCCCTTCTTCCGCATACACCACGTTCCCTACAGAGTACCATATAATTAACCCCATCAATATAGAATATACAGTCAGAGTGAGGGATTTGACATTTTAAACACTAACTCACAGGCTCCACTAAGGAACGAGCCTACAAACTCCATTTTTACAACTATCGAAAAGAAGAAAGATGAAAGACTTCTTCTTCTTCTTTTACATCTTGTTCTATTTCTTACTTCTTCTTGACCCCTTGCCCACCCTCTGCAGCATCATTGCGCGGTGCCATACCACCCGAAGCGCCACCTCTCCTTAGTTTCTTAGGGGGCTGCTTCTCGGGAAGCGCGGCTCCGCCTGCATTGTTATCAATTTCCTGCATCCCCCCCGAAGGTGGCTGTCCAAGCGTCATCGTCTGTACCCTTCCGCCGCCCGCATTATTGGTGTTTTGCATGGGTAGAGCAGTCACGACTGGTTGCTGCGGCTGCGTCCCTTTATTCGACGAACGCTGTTGCTGCATTGTGGTCCCCATACGCGATGACGACGGCCCCATCATGTTCTGGTCGACATACGTCTGTTGCTGCTGTTGTACTTGGACCTGCGTGTTACCGCCCACCATGTACGACCCCGCGTTGTTGGCGTTGCCCATATCATACTGGTGGTGCGGCATGTGGTGCTGGTGATGCATGACCGGGTGTCCGCCGCCGCGGTTGAAGCTGTGAGCCATGGGGCCGTAGCCTTTCCCTGACATACCCATGAACTGGCCCTGGGGTGGCACGCCGCGGCCTTGGGCCTGGGACATTTGTTGTTGCTGCTGTTGCTGTTGTGGTGGTGGCTGTTGTTGCTGCTGCTGTGCTTGTTGCTGTTGTTGCTGCTGATGGTGGTGGTGGTGGTGATGGTGAGTCGGGCCCTGGTTGTGATGTGGGTGCTGGTGGGAGTAGCTTGAGTCATCCCTGTCGTAGTGATCCTCTTCACCGGGCCAGTCCGGGTCGCTGGCGTAGCACTCATCGTTAATGTTAATGGCGTCTGCAATGCAACGCAGATAGTCACGAATGATGGGGCGAGTGGGCACAAAAGGTGCCGCCGCCGGGTTCGGGTTGAAGTCTTTGATCTGGCCCCCTTCAATGGGAGCTGGCGCCCCATCGTCGACCGTTCCTCGCTTGGCTGCCATGACCTTACCCGTGGGTGGCTCTGGCGCAGTCTTTGGAATTGATTGCTGTTGTTGCTGCTGTGTTATTGTGCCACCAGAGCCCTTCTTCCCTCCTCTAGGCACGTTTTCACGGATTACATCAGAGAATAAGACCCCTTCGTCTAAGTCGATAGCTGCAATTTCTTCGCGCTCCGCCTGGTGCTGCACACCACGAGTTGCTGAGTTCTCAATTGCCTTTGCGACACGATCGGCGTACTCCAACTGCTCCTTGGTAAGCTTCGCACGATCGAGTTTGGTTGTGTAAAAATCTTCTTTATAGGTCGATGTAACACCGAAACGTTCATTTGCCTTAAATTGATCCCATCCACCAGGGGACATCTTTTCTGTCTCCAACAACTCAGCCGCGCACTCCTCGGCCCAGTCCAGCGTCTTCAGGTCATGTTCACCACGGTAGCAATGGACGTTGCCCATCCCCGGCGTCTCGGTACGCAACTTTAGGTGCACAACATCCATCATGACAATGTCCTTGTAGAAGAAAAGGCGTGCATCGGTAGAAAACTCAGATGGGTCCAGCGCTTTATGGTGAACCGATTGGAGAAAACGAGGAAAGGAAAGAAAAATGCCAGCCTCGTTTTCTGGCGTTTCGGGGTCTGTTCGAGAGACAAATATTCCTTCAGAAACACACCCATCGATTGTATGAACCTGGACAACCTGGCCTACCATATTAAGGTAGAGGAACTCTAGCCGTTCAACATTTGAGCTGTGATCAACTTCCATTTTTGTCACTTTGTCGTATATTCGAGCTACCACAAGGAGTGTATAGCTTTTGGAAATTACAGTATAAAGTAATATAATAAATAAATAAAAAGGCTTACTAAAAATCCTGCAGGTTGTGGTGTCAAAAAGGTGAGATAAGATAAAATAAGTGTTTATGAACTGGATGCTTGGCAAAAATGTGCCATGTGGTGGCTAAAGGATAGACAAGCATTCCCACTATATTAATAAGCTTCAGTTTTGTCTGACCTTCAACTTGACTAAACCCTTTAGCATTGATGTATAACATATATATAATATTACACATACGACGAGATTGATGGTCTGAAAAATACTAAAACTTTTAGTGTCATTCCATACAAAAAAAAAAACAGAAGCAGTTTACTCGAGTATATCTAAATATATTCGTTCCAATTCATAATTCAGAGAAATCGATCCAGTGATAAACTCGCTTCATCACTGTCATTCTTCACCTTCAGCATTCTTGGATATGGGTAGGTTTTCCCACCAAATAAAGCTCCCTGCAGTTCCTCACGGTCGTAAACTTTACTGCGAATGTTGCTGTAATCACCCACAGCAGGATGCGTCATTTGCGGAACATCGGTGTACAGCTCGGGAATGACACGCTGTTGTTCAGCTGGTGCTAAATTGAAAGGTAACTCGACTACTTCCCAATCCCTGCCTTTCCACTTTTTCCTCAAGGTACTCTGAGCACACCAGATATCGACATTATATTGCAGTGTTCGATGGTCTCGCTTAAAGAGACGACCCCTTCTCTTATGGTTGAATGGGCCAATTTCCCTAAAATACGCCGTTCGCCCACCAAAGCGGCTCGAATCATGTAAAGGAAGTGTATTGTAGGTATGCTGCTGTCGATGTGAAAATGGCGGATGATCAAAAACATCAGTAGATATTCGCCGTTTCGGAAAAGTAAGGGAAGAATACCACGGCCTACAGCCGCCATTCGCAGCAGGAAAAACGGATAATGAGATGCGATAGCGCGCAGTCATCCGGTATTTCAAGTTTCTACTACAGCTCCCCCGCACCTCGTGTGATCTTATACCTTGACCTCCTTTGAGTACAATATTCCTTCCACAATACCGACTTAAGCAATGGAACGACTCGAGAAAAGGAAAGGAATCATGATGAACAGTTTCCAGAAAGATCTTCAGGAATATTGAACAAAATAGCAAATATTGATTTCAATGCATGAAACATTAAAAGCTATAAGTGATGAACACGAGCACTTCCTAGTACTTCAATTTTATTATCTCTAAGACGTTTTAATAGATATAAGGTAATTAAAATTTTTATAATAATCTTACCAAGAGAGTATGGGCTCTAACACAGAAACCAGCGACTTTGTAGCACAGACCCAATGGTTGTTTTTACTGTCACTTTCCTTAGTGATAGGATTCACCAGCGCAAGTACTCGAGTAAAGAAGGGTGCGGCATCCGACTTTAGTTTCTTTTCGGAACAAGCCATGACAGCCTTCAAAGCGCGAAGCACTATCATTGAGGTCATGCGATAGACCCACTCTATCTCTGTTTCGACCTTCCACGAACGTGCAATAAAGGTCATCCTTCGCGAGGACGCCGTGGGTATTGATCCGGTCTGAAAAACAGACTCAGAGGTCTCGGTTTCCTTCTGCCACCGCTCGCATGCCGCCCTCATAGCTGCAATAGTAAACGCGATACACTGACGGGTAGTCTCACGAAGCCCGAGCGCGCTGAGACCGGCCTTTCTCGTGCTCGCCGCCACCCCCGAAGAGGCACCGCGTCCCTCCATATCCACGACGTAGACCAACCCCAGCTGTAAGTTCTGCTCCACCACCGTCGCAGCCTCCAAAGGGGGTGTCGGGCCGATCTTCCCATCCGCCGCGGTGGTAGAGATGCAGGGCTGGTGGTCCCCCGGTTTCTCTGCCAAGACGGCCTCACAACAGAGCCGCTCCGACCAGTGCTGTTGAATCGTCCTGGCGCTTCGCAGCAAGGACCCCCCGCACTGGCCTACCGAGGTCGTGGTCACCAGCCGCAGCGTCTCCCACTCCAGCCGACGCCGCCAGTCTGTTCGGTCGGTCTGGCCCTTTTCCGCCGCTTTGAGGGCCTCCACGATGAGCTCAAAAGCCCGCGCGGAGCCCGCCCGATCCATCGGGACACCTGCCAAGGTGGCCTTGTCAATAAAAATAGCCGCATACCGCAGTAAGACCCGCGCCTTCTCGATCCAACAGTTCCCCTCGGTGTACGTGTCGATTGCTTTTTGAAAGAACCGAGTTTCCTCCTCGTTGCCGTCGTGCAGTAAGCCTATACTCAGAGGCTGCGCGAAGGTGATTTCGACGTTGGTGGTGGGCAGCGCCGCCCGCATCTTGAGGAGCGCCATGTTGGTGTAAACATCCCCAAGAGCCTTGAGGACATCCTCCAGGAACACCATCGGGGCGAAGGTGAAGTATTCGGCAAGGGCTGAATCCTCAGGCGCCTTCTGCGAGGTTTTGAAAAGGGATTTGGCGCGATAAAGTGCCTCGAGCGCTTTCGTATAGCGGTCCGTGTTTAGGTAATGCACCCCGACGTAGTAATACACTTTCGCCATTTTGATCAGAAGCCGTCTGGTTTCCCTTCCGGCTTTGGCGTAGAAGCGCATCGCGGTGAATGAAAGGTTGACCGGATCCACCGTCAGGGCTGAAATCCATTGTAGGGTTGAACAAGAGAATGGAGGGAGGCCGCCCTTTGATCTCTGGTTGCCTTCCTGAGATAGCTGTTGTTGTTGTGCTTTTTCTTCCTCTCTAGTGCTGATACGACGAGCCACCTCAGTCAGCACGTCCACCGTAAACGTGTTGGCAGAGTCCGTCATAATAGTCAAAACAACGTCGCCATATATTTCACAAAGAAAACAATTGAGAGGTTTGACATCGATATCGGCCCTTGGATCCATTAACAGACCATACTCCTGCTGCGACGGCGATTCTCCCTTCGCAAGAGGCTCGGTTCCTGGTTTCTGGTCGGCATTTTCTGGGTCCGAAGTGGCATCAAACATGGCATTAGGGTTGTCATGAACGTGCAATTCGGATTGCCTCATTGAGGTCGCAAAAGCTTCGATCGTATTGCTGAGATGCTCTAGCCGCATGAGGCCTTCCACAACGATCTGAAGCAGATCCTTCAGGACTGTAAAGTCCTCCTTTTCCTTTCCGTGTATCTTCTTCCTCTTTTTCTCCGTTTCTGCCGATACTGTGGTCTTATTCAGGTTTTTTCGTTTCGAAATCTCGTTTCTGCCGTGTAAATGATACCCACGCTCGGTGCTGAAAGCATCAAGCGCTCGAGCAACCGCCACGCCGATGGCGACGGAGCATAAAACCAGCGAGCGCGCGTAATTACGCCGTAGAATCGGCTTGAGCCTGCAATCCTCTAGCGTCTGGCGTAGCCTCATTTCAAAACGAGCACCGGTGACGAGCGCCTCGCGGTAGGCTTCGGGACGGGCGCGGCAGGCGTCGCGGTCCTCGGGGAAGGCCTGGGATTCGGTTTCACTGACCACATCGCCGGACGGCACCTCGTGTACAGGCTGCTTCCCCTCCCCTACCCCAGCCCCTTTAGAATGCTTGGCGTTATGACATTTGACATTTTTAGAGTCCAGAGATGGTATTGAAGAGGTGTGCCGCTGAAGGATGAGTCTGCCAATCAGTTTGGGGAGCATTTGGGCTATTTCAGAGACATGCTCCGCGGCGTGCGCGGAGTCTCCCTGCTGTAGAAATATAACGAAACTGCGTAGCAAAAGTGACAGCGTATCACTGGTTTTGACGATGTTGCCGTGATGGAAAAGGTGCTGCGCCATTCCCAAACACATTCTCGACAAGTTGAGGTTGAGGCGCTCTTGATCTTCGCGATGTTGCCTCGCCGAGGAGTCCATGGCTACAGGAGAGACATCGGTATTGTTATAAGTCGGATCTGTAAACAGCGTGTGCTCGCGTGGAAGCTCGTACAGCTCAAGATAGCTCGAACGGTACCCCCTAAGTACGGCGTAGGTGGCGCCATCCTTCACACACTGCTGCACCAACCAACGCAAGACGTTGCTGGTAAAATTCATCGCCGCGGTAGCAACACGGCCCTCGACTAGCCCCAAAAGCTCTTGAACCTTCTTTACCTCGAAGCACTGAACCACACCGGCGTTGTGAATGTAAATGCCCACCTGCGGTACATTTGCGAGCGTGGCATCAAACCAGCAATTCAGTAAATCTCGTTGCATTTCCTGCGGTGTCATCACATCCGATGTATCCTCAAGCTTTAACATTTGCTCGGTGTTGCTGCGCCGATCGAGTAGGATGGGCGTATCCACTCCGACCAATACCTCCATCTTATCAATCCCCCAACGTAGGATATGGGAGTAGCGGTTATGCGCTTGCGCGTGATCGGCTACACTCAACCCCACCCGTTGAGGGGGAAGAGCAACGGCATTTACGGGCTCTGCTGGCAGCTCCGACGACGGCTCTGAGGTATTCACAACCTCCTCAGTCACTTTAGCATCACGAAGGTCTGTTGTCGGTGCAGACTCGCTTAATCGATAGAGAGCCTTGCTCAGAAGAGCCCGCTTACGCATCTCGCGCACGCTACTTGGAGTTTCGGAGTGAATACCGACTGTTAACGTCGGTCCTAGCCTCTGAACCTGGAGAGCTAGCGGTTTATTGTCTGTAAAGGCTTGCTCAAATACTGACCGCATGGCATCACCGGTGGAAAGTATCAGAACATCCTCCTTCAGATCTTCCCATCCTAGCATGCTCGTTGAGAACATGGAGCTGAGAGCGGCTCTTTCATTCTTCACGAATCCAGGCGCATGTTGATGAATGTTGTAAGTGCTATCCAATGTGAGATAATTGCTGGTGGGCACGTTGAGGTCGGTTCCAGATTCCATGGGCGTCCTCACAGGGATCGGTGGTACACCCTCAGCTCGGCTGACATGGATGAAGTTCGGCGCTCTCCCTACAGTGGAACTTGCCATTGGGTTTTGTGGTAGTGGTAGCATGGTGAGTGGCTTTGCCGGTCGCTTTACGCCCTGTGTGCTTGGAAGCATAAGCGAATCGGACACCGAGGTCATGGTACTGTTTGCCACTTCGGCAAAAAACGAAGGTGACACAATGGCTTTTTCATGGGTGCAAACACCCTCTTCAAGCCCATCCTCCTCATCCCCGTCAAGTTGGTTCGCGGATTCCCTAGACGCGTTTTCACTGTGGAATACGAATTCGAAATTCCAGTCCTCAAAATCATCGTCCTTCACACCGGGGTTGCCTTGTGAAGACGCCGCTAACACCGATATGGGGCGCAAATCGTGAGATGGAGACGCTGCCGTCTCCCATGAAGCTTTTTTTTCCTCAGAAAATAAAAACAAGCGATTATCACGAAGGTTCGCATCTGACCTCTGTCCCTTGCTGTGCTGACGTTGGTGATACCGTGTGACTTCTTTACGACGTTTTTCTCGGCGGGATAGTACAGCACTCACTATGTCCTTTTCCTCCGTGTTAGTGCTCATCAATAGATATTTTTTGTGGTGTTGTAGAAGTACGAAAGGTGCAAGGTGAAAATATAAACTCAATAAATGAAAAGGAATATTATCAATATAAGGTTTTTTACTATATTAAAAAAAAATTCTGTGATCAACAACTGTGACAACTTAGAATGTGAAAGTTGTGTGAATCTGTATTAATCTAAGTGTATAGTGAAATAGATATCCATATATAGGAAGATTAAATGCCGTTAGAACAAATAGCACTTTTTACAAACTTCACATACTTCTAAACATGGTCAATGACTACATGTATACTAACAGGTTTTGAAACAAGATAAATGCATAAAAAGAAAAGAAAAAGGGCTGACAGCTGAAAACCAAACGCAAATGTATAAAAATCTGAGACAAATGGAGGTACATTGTCAGAGGCACAGACTTCTTCATCGACACACCCTATGGAGCTGCTCTTCGGGTTAAAAATAATCGAAAATCATATATAAGTCTACAGAATGAAATGCTATGTTAACATTCATGTCTGATTAAAAAAAATAAGGAAAAGAAAAGGCATGCTCATAACCTAAGCTGATTCGCTTTTGGTACACCATTTTAACACGTTAGTCAAACTCACCATGCTTTTGATCTCCTCACGGCAAAATGGGCATACAATAGTATTGGAAACAGGCCTCAGACGATTGCTACAAACCTCACAACAACAAGTGTGGTAGCAAGGAAGGAACGTAACCGAAGGGCGAGCGCTAAGGCAAAGATAACAGACCGGCTCGTCACCTAACATGCTCGAGGTACACGATAAAGCGTTGTTGCTCATATTATCCTCCCCTGCTTCAAAAGCCTGGCGTTGATGAAATTCGGAGTCATTAGGCAAAAGACGTTCTCGCTCCTCCATCAGCGAATGAACGCCGTAACCTGACGCTTCTTGTGCTAATATGGCGGCGTTAGTCCGTTGCAAACGACGACGCTGCTGTTGCTCCGCGATGCCCCTATCCCGGCGTCGTTGCATGAGTTTGCGGTAAATAAGAGCCGAAGCAATACCAAGGATGGAAACCAGAATCAACCCTACAGCTATGCAAATAATCACTATCGCGTAGAATCGTTCCTCATCTAATTGATCGGAATCTGGATCCCCGGAGTCGCATTGTTGAACGATAGCGTTTTCACTGCAAGAATCCTCAGGTGCTTGGCAGGTACTACTAGAAAGACAAAAATAACACCACTTCTTCTTTTCACACGACGTACACTTGGGGCCGCTGGCGTAGCAAAGATCACTACACGTCTTCCCTGGCAATAACAGCAGCGCATCAGGAGAGCAAACAGAGGAAGAGTTCGAAATGACATCCTTCTCTATGCACTGTGAACCAAACGGTGCATCACAACACCATACACATTCCGGCACTTCAAGACATCCAAAAGAATATAAATGTTTCCTACAGGATGATACTGAGTAGAAATTATCGTTGACATCATGCCAAGGCTTCAACATAGGGCTTACTACCTGCCCAGATGAAAATATCGAAAAATAAAGGACAAAAATAAAGCAGATCCACATAGTGAGTCGTTTGCTTAGCATTAAGTGGATATGGAGTAAAAATAACTAAACCTTAGACAATAAAATTATGCCTTGGATACTACTATAATCGAAACATATACACACTTGAAGAAGTGAAATAAAAACAGGTTCATTGGAAATATAAATTATACATATATATATATATGTATATATGCGTTATTTTATGATTCTTTTTACTCTACTGGGAGTAAGTATATAGAATAATATCTTTGATATAAGCAACAAAAGAAAGTGGGCATAAAATAAAGCACACTAACATATATATATATATATAATAATATATTCACCTACGCCTTACAATGTGGACGTACAGGATGTACGCATAAACAAATAATCAAGCAGCTACACACAGAGAGATTAACTGAATTAGAGCATAGACTTCTATCTGAAGTCGATAACTACAATGCAAATATTTTGGCTCTTTGTTTTACGATGTAAATGAGTTTAGAAACATAAACAACTAATCATCCTTCTGTTCTTTTGGGTCAAGGATACACAAGTATATTAATAGTCCGGAATCATTATATTTTTGTTACCTAGAATTTTTAGGCACTTCAAAATATCCATCATTCGAAATATATGAAAAATGTAAGTCTCTTTCTGCGGTAAGTAAAATAACGACTCCTGTGTAATTTCTTCTCATTTCTCAGTCTACCCTCATAGCATGCAGTGCTGTTATAGTTAAGAGTAAGTAATCTACACCTTTGTGGTATACAACTATAATGACAACATAAAATATCTAGTCGTCAAGAAAGGTAATTTATTGATTTGATGACCTATTCACATTTATTTAGAATGGAGACATAGCTTCCGTTATTCTAGTTCCTACACATCCTTTAGCAGCAAGAATTTCCTTTTGATTTCTTATCCCTATCCGCACCTAACTTGACCTTCCTCTCACCAGACGCACCAACTCGTGAGGACTGCTGTGCGGTGCCGCAGTGATCTTTCATATCATCAAAAATACACTTGGTGATCTGCTGAAAAGCCTGTTGCACGTTTTCTTTTTCTTTCGCACTGGTTTCAATATACGACATCTTGTGCTGCGTCGCCCAGGCCATCGCCTCTTCCTTCGTAACTTGTCGATTTGTACGAGCCCCATCGATCTTGCAGCCAATGAGCAGGCAGGGGATACCCGGCAGCGCCTGCTGCTTCACTCGCTCCATCCACTGCTCAACATGCAGGAAGGATGGTCTGTGGGTGAGATCAAAACACAACATAACACCATTTGCACCACGGTAAAAAGCAGTAGCCACGGATTGAAAGCGCTCCTGTCCGGCGGTATCCCATATCTGCAGGCGCACGTGTTTATCCATGTAGTTTATCTGGTGCATGCGGAAATCAATCGCAATCGTTGAGGCGTAATCTCTGTAGAATACATCCTCTGAAAGCCTTACAGTTAAAGATGACTTTCCCACGCCGCTATCACCAATGACAATGATTTTGAAAATGTAGTCATAGTCACCACCTGCCCCTGACCCCGCTTTGGCCATTTGGTTGCTTTAATATGAGTAATATTTTTATTTTATTAAGATTTGAAAAAAATCTTTGGGAAATTGCCTTCAGGAAAAGTAGTAACTCAAGAAGTATCGCTTCAAATATAGTAAACTTAAATAACTAAATAGTTGATGGTAATATATACCCTGAATACTTTATTAAATCAAATCATTACACATTGAAGAAAGGGTAGTTAGTCTAACAAGCAGAAGTAAGTAAACATGTAGATTAAATCTTAATTTCAGAAAATAATTGTTTCCCTTATAAGTTACTCACATGTCAAATAATCGAACACAAAGTAAAGGAAAATATATCGATAATGCTTTTAATAAAAGAAGTCACTATCAACGGAGTAGAACGCTCATAAAGTATAAATACTACATTTCTTCCAATCCTCGCAAACACCACCTTGGTTGTATATTGTTATATATTAAAACAGTCGAAGGAATAGAATTAACTAAGCTTCTCCCTATTTTTCATCCCTTTCCTCTATCCCTCCTCCTCTGAAATCGTAGGGAAGGGGTTTTGGTCTCAATTGCAACAATTTTTCTTACCAGAGCCGCGATCCTCTCTGGCACCTTTCTTGTTTTTCAAGCTCATCCCACCCCCACCACTCAGATTACGAGATGTATTCTTTTGATACAATTTGCTGTCCTTCGCCATGAAAGTCACTAGATGTTGAAAGGCCTGCGTCACATTTGTGTTCTCCTTCGCGCTTGTTTCAATGTAACAGAGGCAATTGTGCAACCGCGCCCACGCATCCCCTTCGCTCTTGCTGACCTGTCGATTACTGCCTAGGACAATGCCCTGTTGCGAGTTGCCTAATTTGCTCTGCACTAGATCCAGCTTGCAGCCTACAAGAATCAAAAGCGGCAGTTTGGCGCAGTTTTGCTTCACTAGGTTGTACCAGGTTTCGAGATCCTCAAAGGAGGCGCGATTGGAAAGATCGAAGCACATCATGGCTCCTTGACAATTGCGGTAGAAGGCTGTTGTGAGGGTTACAAACTGATCCTGCCCGGAGGTATCCCATATTTGAAGTCTCACCGACCGCGGCTTCGTCTCTAACGTCTCACAGGTGGTGTATTTGAAGTCCATGCCTAGCGTGGGGACTATGTCGGAGTAAAACTTATTATCACAGAACCGACATGTGATGTTGCTTTTTCCTACGCTTACACTCCCGAGCACAATAATCTTATAGGCTAATTCTTCGTCCATTTAATGTAATAATAATAGATGCCTTCTACACTTTTTTTGGCAAAAAAACGAAAAATGAATTAGTCCTTTTTGTTTTTGTTATAGTATGAATCTACCGTTATGAAATTTTTATAAATACCAATGTTTCCAATCGGTAAAGAGAAAGATAAATGAGATAATCAATATCAATGAAAACAAATCCAACTGTGTGGCAATAAACACGATGGAGTCAAGAAAAGACTATATGGTTTTTCTTATTTTCTCCCTATATTTTTGGAAGTCCCTTCCTTCTAGGTCATATATATATGTATGCATGGCAGCAGCATTGAATCTATTGAAACCAAGTCAGGTGTAGTTTCTTTAATTGCTCACGAAAACAGTGTACACGGGGAACATCATAAAGCGAGCACCGTATCACCAACATGAGCTAATAAGCGATACCAGGAAGTATTTAAAGGCGAAAATGAATAAGAACTAGAATTCACACCGGCAGAAAGTTGTCTATAATATCACTGTTTGCAGGTAGCCAATATTCTTGGTACGAAGAAGGCAGTAGAACTTGCCTCACCATCACCCTAAGTAAGGTGATTAAGATCTCTTACAAGATAGAAGGGAGAGAAAGCCATCCCCCAACAATCCAAAGCATAGACTTTGAAAAGACGTAACTACCTATAACAGCCACATACGAAACCAGTAATATTGCAAAGGTCCCTTCACTTACACTTGAAATAATTTCTGAAGTTTCAATTCAAACGAATACCTTTCATGTCCTAGTAATATGAAAGAATAGAAAAAAAAATGTAAAATGTTTTTTGCATAATTAATTCATAAAAAAGATTCACTGCCTCTTTTAAAGCCGGTAGTCACACTGTGAACAATGCGATATCCAACCTAGATTGCAAATTAGATGCTAATGTGTATGAAATATGTACAACAGAAAGCTAAACATTATTTCACTGCTCCTAATCGTACAATTTTATTTACATTGTGTTTTTCGCTTAAACCATAAGTGCAACTTTCTTTCGCATTCCTTGCCTCTACTCTGTATACGTATATATAACCACATATATTAATTACTTGTTGCGATGCTATCATCATCAACTCAGTACATTTGTAATACTCAACACATCTAAATACAAAGGCTTTAATAACCTCATTTTTTATTTTTAGTTGAAGTATCTATCCATTTAAAAATGTTTAGTGAGAATAAATCTAACACGTTTTATGCACCGAACAAAGCAGACATACATAACATGATAGTTTCGTACATATTACATGCACCTATCCCAGTACTTGAAGTAATCTTCATCTACTTGATTGGTATACAGCTCATTTAAATTCGCCGTCCGATACTTATCGGCAATTGACTGTTTTTTTTGATATTCCCCTAAATCCTTGAGTTCTGCCTTTCGCTCTCGGTTGCGCTGTCGGTCTAAGGCTTGCCCCATACGCAACTGCATGTTCTCTTGCTGAGCCCATTGTTTAGATTCCTCAACTTCTAGCAAACGCCGCCGCCGCAATTCGTGCAGCTGTTCCTCCTGCTCAGCACGCAGCTTGTTTTTTTGAGATTCGGACAGACATTTGTAATTTTCCCCCTTTACTGTTTCGCCAAGTTTCGACATCACGGTCTGTCGCTCATTCAAGAAATCACAGGAAGTGAGGTAGGCGATTTCCTCAAGTCCCAGACGCGTATCCTCCTCCTTCGCACGGATTCCCTCCTGTCGTTGCTGCTCTGCTAATTTCTTGTTGAAATCCGCTGTACACGTATCTCGTAGCCGCCGCTGCTCCGCAATGTTTCGCTCGATTTGGTAAGTTCGGTAGTTGGTTTCCTCATTGCGATTATCAAAAGCACAGTTCGCCTCCTGCTCCATCCACTTCTTCGCTAGCTTTTCTTCAGTCTGCTGCTGGGCCCATTCGTGCTGCTGCCGCTGCTGTGCGGCACGTCGCTCGTGGAAATCGAGGTCCTCGCCTTCGAATTTTTGAAGAGAGGATGGACCATTACGGGGGTCGTCGTCGCTCACACGTGCGGGCAGTTCCTTTACCTTGGCCTGGGGATCATTGAGATCCCACTCCCGCCGCTGTTCATTTTTCTGAAAAGTTTGACGATATTCAGACAAATCCTTCTCGCGCTCGGCTCTGATCTTATTCACCTCCTGCTGCAAGGCGACGGCGTGTCGATCCATGAGCAGGGCCTGGCGATCGTAATAATCCTCCCGTTCTTTCTCTAAGCGCTTGAGAGCCTCTTTTTCGCGTACTTGCTCGTCTAAAGCCTGCCGGTCAATTCCCATATGCCTGATTTTTGGATCTCGCAAGCGCTCCGCGCGCTGATGCAAAAATAACTGCTTTTTTGACTTTGTAGACAAGTGTGGCATGTTAGAGAAGTCTGTCATGTTGTCATACGTCGATGAAAGAGTTCCTCCGGCTACGTTTTCCATCTGAACCTGAGTTTAGTCTTCAAGCGTGTGGAGTCTATTTTTTAGTCCCCTTAAGTCAGAGGACGACTAATACGCTGAAAAGTGAGATTTTAGAGAAAGCTTTACCTTTTTAATAAACTATTAAAACTTATTAGTATAAGAAGCAAGAAAGGTAAAACCAAGCATCGGATGAAATCAATAAAAACACAAGGTATTTTTCAATACTACGAGTATTTCGTTTTCTACCTCCATGATGTTTTCCGCCTTGACAAATATAGGATGATGAAAACATCCGATAAAATTCTCTCCCTGCAAGGATCCGATCCCACGCCCTATCGCCCACCTTCTAGCCCTCACAGCTTAACTGGAGTCATCTGTGAGAGCGGTGATGGGGCGAAGCACTTAAAGCAGAACTTCCGCGTGCTCCGATTCACCGATTTACAACCCGAGCACGTCCACAGCGTTACCTCCTGACCTGGAAAAGGAGGAGGGACCGGCTTGGGCTGATTACACTTAAAGCAAATAACATTCCCCCGGAAGTTCATCTGCCCACAGGGGCAGGCCCAGTCGTGGGGGTCCTCCCCGGGCAGTGAAGGGGGGCGCACCCCGGGCGGCAGCGGCGGAGCCGGCGCCCCGCACTTGAAGCACTCCCGCTTAGATCGATAATTCACCTCTCCGCACTGGCAGATCCAATCCCCCTCCGCCGGCTCACGATGTCTGGGGCGGCGCATCTGTCCCATCCGACGACCCCGATCCACACCCGACAGTGCTATCCGCCTACGCGATATCACCAACGCGCCGACAGGGGGCGCGGTGTGAGAGGGCAACACCTCAAAGTCCAGATGACCTCGGCGGGTCGCAGGATGGGCCATCCAGGCGAAGGACACCACGTGCGCGAACGAAGGCAAGGACCGTCGCATTCTATTAACGTCAACCAAATTCAGCCTGTTACTAATGGTAAGAGCTATGAAGGGGGGGGGGGGAGGAGAGAGGATAAGAGAGTTAAAGGATCTCTCAGAGGAAAGAATAGGAAGTGTGAGTAAGGCCATAAGTTGTTACACATGATTGTTACCCCTTTCTTTTCTGCACTTATATCCGCGTGGATAGTATAGCTCAAGTCATGCTCAAAAACGAAGCCAGACTAGTTTAGCAGTTTAGTTACCCTTTATTGGAATATCCAACATTGAGGTCTGACTGCTTTTCTACTTATTTCACTCCCTCATAATCTGAGAAGTAATCTGGTGTACTCTTCATGCATCATGTTTACATTCAATAGAAAATGATAAGAGAAAGTGAAATCACCTATATATTAGGGGTTTCAATAGAAATTCCAGCGTGTTCCACACATAGAGTCCTATGCAAAGAAAGTCATTGATTGCTAAAACTGGAGTCCAACCTATTCCATAATAGTTAAAGAGCATTGAGATATTCAACAAGTTCACATACGAAGATCAGTGCATTGAAAATTTCACGGATGTGAAGGTGCCTCATTCAAAAGCAACTAGGCTAAAACGACAAAAACCATTCAGCAAAATAAACATGATAGCCGTATAAACAAAATGTTCCAGGTCCATTTTTCAAATAAAAACCACCAAGTTGTTTCACTTGGTGGAAAATCGTTAGAGTTCTTTTTCAAAACGTCAGTGAGATGAAAACAGCTTCAGGTTTCGATCGTGATGCAAAACCAATACCTCATGGCGAATTATGTCGATACGATTTTACTTTATATAGAAATATTCTGCCCGAATTTTCTAGGAACATAAAATAAAAAATTACAAATAGCGTACTCTAATAAGGGTTCTTTTATGTTAAACTTTCTTTGTAAAAAAAAGTTTACATGCATTGAATTCAGGGAATACCTTTGTAAAGTGGATTTGCCTCGTTAGCCTGCTGTGCGGGTTGGATTTTAAAGTTATGACTTACCACTTCCCTTCCGTATGCGGTTTTATGTAGACCAGCCTCTAATAAAGCATAGTATAACTTCATACGTGGATCGCGCATAATCTCATCATCTGTGTATCCCATAATTTTGTTTTTTACAGACGCTGCGAATGGGATGTATGAATGTGACTGAGCACTGGACTCGGTAGCTTTTCTAAGTCGCTTGGGATCAGATTGTACACCAATCCTACGCTCTACAGAATCGAAAAAACTTTGGATTGTTTTTTCCTTTTGTTGTTTCAGATCAATAAGTTCCTTTTCAATAGATTGTCTGTGCTCAATCTTCTCAGCGTATTTACGCTGACGAAACACTACACGCTTGCTATTTTGTTCCATTCGCTCAGCTTTTTTTTCCTCTTCTTCTTTTAGGAGAAGCATCTGCAATTGACTTTCTCTCTCCTTTATTTCGCACCTTATCTTCTCATATTCAACAAGCTGCTGAAGACGCTTCTGAAACTCTTCCATACGTTTTACCTTCAAGGCGTAGTCTTGCTTCTCTTTTAGAGCACACAGTTCCCTCTCTCTTAGTTCACTCTCTTTGCATCGTTCCTCATATTCCTCTCTCTGTTGCGCGAGATGCAGGTGTTGATATTCGAGACGTTTTAAGCTAATATCCTTTTCAGCCTTCATGCAAGCCTCAAACTCCTGTCTCCCTTTATCGATTTCAAGGGCCGTTTCATAGGTGTTGAATAATTTTTCCGTGGCCCTTCTGTGATCCATGACAAAGGCCCTTATTAATTGCTGATGTTTCCTCTGTTGCAATGACTCTTCTATGGCGACATTTATTTCGCTTTTCGAAAGTTCCGGAAAGGTGATCGATACGCGGTCCCTTAACTGCTTTTGCAGGGGTAAAGATGCGTCGGCCTGACGTCCCCTTTCAGCAAGTTTTAAAAGTAGGGTAATTGTATTCAGAACTTTAGCTGACGAAACAGGTGATGAAGTGCTTCTGTTCTCTGCAAGATAGGTTAGTAGTCGCTCTTGCTCATGTTGCAATGCTTCGGAAAAGGCATCATGTATCTTTTTAGATTCAAGGAATTTCTCCTGCAGCTGCTCTATGCGCGATCTGGTTTGGATTAAAATATCATTTACATCAATTTTAGACGAAGGCTCTTCTCCTTGTGTCACAATATCAGCTTCAGTTCGCTTTAGTTCATCTTTTATGAAAACTTTCAACTCTAAAATCTTCGATTTCAATGGCTCTACATAATCACTAAAAGGATTAGCCTTCTTTAACACCTGAAGCTCATTTTGTACTGCTTGGAGCTGTTGCGTAATTTTTTCTTGAAGGGACCATTTTGCACGCACACTAGAATTGTCATCATCCAAGATGTCAATTTTCTTAAGGGATTCTCTAAGCTCCATTTCACACACTTCTTGCTCTTTAGCAAGTGCATCACGATCAGCAATCCATAACAACTGATTAGTGTGATCCTTAGCCTTTTTTTTGAGCACATTTCTACGGTGGCAAAATGCCTTGAGGTTACTAGTGTGACGATCATTAATTTTGCGCCATTCTTCTAGGGCATGTATATTTTCTTGAGCACTCGAAAATGCTGAAATTTCCAAACGGGGTCTCATAACATTACATATTCTTTGAAATAGTTATTGGTAGTGAGATCAAGAAAAAAAATAGTACATATGGAATAACTCCCAGATTCAAAATTGAATTTCGTTCATTTCAGTGGAGGAAGATAAATTTTCAGTCTCTGTTTATTTTTTTGACTTTTCCCTCTAGGTTTCTTTTCCTAAGAGAATCCATAGTAGATATTGCAAAGGTAATAAAATATGCACATATATTTTTATATTTTCAGGTAGCAAGAAATATATATTGGTATAGAATTTAGTGTTTGGTAAACTCGATATGTAGCTTGCCTGAATGATCAAAACTATATGTGGCCCTTCCATTGAGACACTGTTTGCTATCATCTGAAAGTCGTACCGGTGTTAATTGTTTAAGCTTTTCTTGTGCCTCATAAGTAGAGACGCAAAGGTTTCTTATCGCAAATTCTGCCCATTCAACCATTCCTGGATTGTCCTCATCAATACGAGTTGCGGACAAAATTTCTTTCAGAATATTATCATCACCAACTAAAACTTTACTACAATCTGTATTATCAAAGCATAAGTTTGCTATGAGTCGCATATGCTCGGTTTTGTACCCTTCCTGAAAATAAGTAATTTCATGCTCACGTTGTATATTAAGGGCATCAGATATGTAATGTAGCATACCTTTTTCTAACATATACATCTGCAACGGTTGTCGCAGCTTAGTGTGGCTTACAAGGACTAATGATAAAAGGTCAGTTGATACATAAGACAAGTGTGCTCCGATTTCTAGCCAACCATATGATCCTTCAGCAAAATCCTCTACACTGTCACTTTGTAATAAATCAGTGGAGATCTGTGAAACAGAATCTAGTTCAATGTTTATATTCCTTTTATCATTTAATGTACGTTTTAAAATATGTGTTGCAACAGCCAATGCTAGGTTGATCATTCGCTCCAACACTTTCTTCATATGCTCCATTTCGTCTACAGTTTCAGAAACCGAGTCAAAGACAGCTTTGTCAGCCGCTTGTTCAAGTTTAAACTTCAGTGCATAGTTCCTCAAATCAGGATCAGCTGAGGATAAAGCTAGAATTGTATCGACATTTTTACTTATCATTTCAAGTACATCTTTATTGGCATCATTAACGCAAGTCGAACGTATTTTATAATCAAATGACATTATTAAACTTAGGCAATAGCAGCTATTTTTATTGAACAATTTATAATTTCCAAAAGACCTACTATTTAAACTACTAATATTAAAGTTGAAATAAAGAAGAGGTGCACTATAATAATAATAATAATGAGTATTAATCTTCACTATGAACATTTAGTTTTAGATATCAAAATTGTCGAAATAGCCTTTTTGAGGATCTGTTCACGCGTTGTAATTTTCATTCATATCAAATTGTTCATTTTTTTTTATTATTAGTCAAGCACCCGCACCTGTCTCATTCAACACACTAAAGCTTATCTTCTTGACTTTTTAGATATTTTATCACTATGCGGTGATTTATCCAAAATGCACTTGAGTGGATAAAAAAGATACAAAGTGCAACACTGATACTTACTACTATTTAAATCGAGAAGCAACTCCTTTGGGTTGTTTGGTATCACTATTGGTTGGCTCAAGTCGATTTTTAACTTCTTCAAGTCTAATGCCAGAGGGATTTGACTCCAGAAGAATTCTTCCAGGGCCGTCTATGTAATACTTGGGGTTTGGACATGAGGGTACCTCACAGTAAATAGGGGCACATGCAACCCACTCACCTGCTGCCCGAAACTTATGCCCACATGGACATTGCCATTCCTTTTGAACAAAAAGAGTATTCACCAATTGCTTTGTCTGTCCAAATGCATGAGAAAAAGATGCTTCTGGTGTTTTTGCTGAAGTGATTAGCGAATTGCCAACAGCACCCCCTACAGAGCGAGAAACATAGGTTTTAAGTCGGTCAGTAAAGGACATATTTGAAAGGTATCCTTTGTTTGGGAAAGGGGAAAAAGAAAAGGAGAAGAACAATTGAAAAACTTATTTTCGACAAATGACTAGAATATCATCGTAAATTATAACAAGATATACGAATTAGAAAATAGTTGAATTCAAACATATTATCTAAACTAATATTCGTTGTAGAAAATTTTAAATATTCGATATTTTTAGAAATAATAACACTTTTCTTTGAAATAGCCTGGCTATCTACCGGCACCACCCTTATATCCCTCAGGAAAGAAAAATCCGTACAGAGCCCTTGTTTTTTCCAAGGCCTTCCGCGAGCATTCGAAAAACACAGATGAGGGTGATATTCGAGTGCGTTCAATTTCTTTCTTCTTCATTTCATTCAGTAATTCCAAATCTACAGTATATGGGTGTTTACTTAATCCTGCTAAAGTCATTCGTAACATGTGGTGTCTTTATGGTAAAGTTTTCACTTTACTAGATCTAGTCGTGTAAATAATTAAGACTTATCCCCCTTCAAAAAATATTAAGAAGCGGACCAATAAGTCAAAATTATTTAAAGGAAAATTAAAACTGGATTAAATAAAGAAATAATTTTCCAGAATGATAATGATTAAATATGCAGTTGGATTCTAAATAAAAGTTTTTTAACGTGAATATATGCGTCGGCATTTTTAGCGTCCACGATCTTTTTTAAAAGAGCTCTTCGGGTTTGACAACAAATGGATTGAAATTTTCGACCTTTCGTGAGCCATGATTCACCTTATGAAAAAGGATTAACGATGGAAAATAAGTGACTCCGAAAGAAGATCTTAGCCAAGCAGTGAAATTTTCACGACAGTCTACAGTGTAGATCAATATATCCTTTTTCCGTGTGTCTATTTTTTTTAATAGACTCATAGCTCGATCAGTATTTATGTCTAGTGGATCAAAAAAGAAAAGGATTTGATTATTTTCATTTTCTCTTGCTATCTGCAACGAGTCTTCTATAGTATGCAAGGATCTGAAAATGACATCCGCACTTCCTATTTGAGATGTCAATAGTAAAAGTAAAGTCGCTAGCAAGATTATTCTGCACATTTTTTATATATAATTTCTTGGTATTAAGTTCAAGTAAAATAAAGGAAGCAAGTAGATAAGCTATTTTTAAAAAAGTGCAGAAGATTTCACAATATCATGGAATAAAGTTTAAAAAAAAACTTGAATAATTTGAAGTAGGTTTTTATGCATAGGATGAATGGATCCATGAAAAAATATGATATAGATATATGTCAAGACATGCTACGTAAAGTCTAAAGGAAAAAACAACAGTCTTTGTTCTATGAAAAGTTAAAATTTCTATGAGTTACTGTTATTAAAATACTTTTTCTGTCCTTTCTCTAGAGTGAATTGTCGAAATATAGTAATTTGGTATAACCATGATTGTATAATCATATTTGCGCACTGTTTCAGTTCCTTGATCTATGTTGAAGAACTGTTCCCAGCCATCACCTAAATTCAGTGAAAACCCTTTTTCAGTCGCTGAAAAGCCACTAATAAACAGCTCGCCGAAAGGAATTGTCTCTTGTGGTGATTGATGAAGAACTACTTCGACCGGTAATAAACGAGTTACCCCCAAATCAGCCCATGGATATCGTGATTTAGATGTATTGTTATCTAAGCTTGTCTTCATAATGGTGCCGTTATCGTTTGCAATATGCAAAAATCCATACAAGGATCCATCTTCAGTTATTCTAAAAATAAGATTGGAGTTATCATCGAAAAAGAAGCCATACGTGCTCGAATCAATTTTAAAACCAAAGAGTACAAAACTATGCGTTTTATAATCAGACAAAAGCTTTTCATCGTCAGTGAAAAAAAGAGAAGCAATGAGTCCATTGAATGGTGTCAACCCTTGCTTATCCCCGCAGGAAATACAAAAATCAGTGCCATTTTTTTCTTGATGATAAAATGGTCCCTTCATCACTTCTTTTCCACAATGATCACAAGTGAATCCTTCACTGTACTCGGGTTCCAGCTCTACTGGAATTTTTATATGATATCTAAACATTTTATCCTTATGTTAGAAAAAAACAAGGTGAAAATGGTGGGCGGAATTAATCGATGAAATAATAATAATAATGTCGCCAAGCGATTTATAGGTACAGGCCAAGGTCATGTTCGACTACACTAAATACATCAATATGAAGGTTACCTATATTGATAAGGCTCCATCCACCTCAGTGTATACCTACTAGGGGTTCCATTAGGTAGAATAAATAATTTTTTATGATATTATTTACATATCGGATATTCAGCATTCGGGGTCATATGGACGACGAGGTAGTCCCCCCCGCTTTCAATGAGAGCTTGCGCCGA
>HF955210.1:227829-244387 GCA_000982615.1 Phytomonas sp. Hart1 | reverse complement strand
TAACTAAAATAAAAGATCCAAAAAGAATGAAGAGAATTGGCGGGTGTAGAATAGAATAAGGACAACGGATGAAGCCCACTTTATAACCAACAACGACTCGATATCCGTAGAAGCACTGGTTCTATCATTATAAAATACTTAAATAAATAGTTTCGGAAGAAAAGAAAATAGAGACGAAGAAAAACAACAGGTTAAACCCAAAACATTTACATCTTCACATTATCCCATTTAAATTCAAAATAATCAATAATTTACCACCACTTTGGAAGAATTTTTTATAGTAAATTTTATTTAAGTATCTAAAATATATTGTAAATTTGCATGTCATAATGTTATTTTGAGTAAAATAAAAAATTATTTTCAATACCCAAATAAAATGAAATATAGAAATTATTATAAGGTGACGGAAATATATTTATTTTTTGGAATTTGGATGAGATACCGTGAATATCTGAAATGTTTTTGGCCATAAATAGACATCTGTGAGTATTTTGTTTGTGATAAAAAAAAATGATAATTATGGGTGATTTAGTAAAAAATGTTAAATTTTTGACAGCAACAGACCAAAATCCTTATTAAAGCACCCATGTTCATTATTCTGTTGAAAAATACATTTTTCACCAAATATCCAAATAAATATGCAAATTATTTAAATAGCAGATTCCATTTTACTTTATTCGTACATTTTTGGGATTTTAAAAAATAATTTTTTAATACCGCTTGGTTAATAGTAAATTACTTTCACGCACAAATCCCATAAAGTTTAATCGTTTTTTTTATTATTTGGATAAATGCTATTTGTTTATTCATCTTTTGTTTATTGGCGAAGAGTTCGATCGAATTTAAATCCACACCAAAGGGTGAAAAATATTAATCAGTAATTTTGAATATTTTCTGAAAAATAATTCAATTTGTCCTGGGTAATAGGGGTCAATGCGTTACTCATAAAAATGGTTATAGAATCATGATATCTAAGTAGTTTCAACTTTAGATCTTCCGTTGCATTTAATTAAATCTTTGCCAATTCAATGTTTAAATTTATTTTTACTTTTGCCTATAATATTTTTAAGGGTTCTAAATATGAAAGTCATATGAAAATCGGCGCCCCATCGAATAGGTAAGTTTAACCAACGCCTTGTTCCAAGATATTGGTCGGAGAATCTATATCTGGCCCATTTTGGGCCCGGCGTATAAAGTTTGAAATGAGAGATGGTGATAATCCTAGATTCCACTTCGTTAAAATGGGAACATGGAAAGTTGATGTTTACTCTTTGTTGTATGAAACATCTATTTCTATGCAACCCCAATCCTTCACCATATCCATTAAGGTGGAAAATCCCTATCTTGTGGGTGGGTTATGCCTATAAAAATTAAACCGTTATGAACGAAATTGAAATATAGATTTAAACATTAAGTTGGATCGATTTACTAGTCGAAAAAAAGTTTTAAACTTTAAAGAAATTTTAAGACGCTTTCCCCCGCAACGAAGGAGATATTGGATCGCTGTTCGGAAAATATTCAAAATTACTAATCAATGTGGTCGACCTTTGATGGCGGATTTTAATTCCTATTGAAAAATACGCTTATTTAAGTTAAATTATTAATATCGCAACAGTTTTATCAATACATTCAAAGAAAAAAAAATTGAATATTTTATACCCCTTTCGAAGGAACGTTGGCAAATTGGTAAACCGAGACCCAAAAAATATCTTCATATATTCAAAATTATTTGTTATATCAAATAAGATGGTTATTTTATTTAGTAAATATGCTATGAAATTGACTAATATGTGCGCTTTAAAGTGATGAAATATTAGAAAATCATATAGAAAACGGGTTTTCTTTGTCCAGAAATTTTTATATTCGCGATATATTATGCAAAACTATTTTTGACTGCATGGGGCCAATCGACTTTTAAAAATTGATTTCAATAAATTTTTACATCTTACCAAACCCTAAATCATAAAATATGGTGTAGAATGTTAAGAAAATTTGCATGAACAAACTCAGAACATATCATATTGGGTGACTGTATTTGAACCCATGGCCATTACGGAAAATAAATAGGTTTTGAATTTGGGAATATCGATAATTACGGGAATAATAAATTTTATACGCCGTATAATTTTATTTTGGATTCAAATTCATATGATCAGCGGATAATCCCATAAAGGCCAAGCAACGGATGATCCACAAATAAATAATTGGGTATTCATATTAAAAAATATTTTTAATGGTGCGAATTTTTTCGTAAGTTGATAGGAACCAATGGGATTTTTCAGTTTTCTGATTATCATATGGGGGGTCATTTCTTATCCCTATACCAAAAATTGTTTTATACGATGGAACGCGTTTCGCTCTGGCGCCATTTAAATAAAACACATCAATAGAAAATAAGTTATATGCTGTTTAAAATTTTGCTGATGGTATTTCATATTTTTTTAATGCGATCTTCAATTTTCATTGGTCGTTTCTGAATTAAAAGGGCGCTTTTTTTACGTCAACAAAGGCGGAGCTTTGTTTACCAAATGGGTTGTCGCATTTTTATTCGAACTTGGAAAATAAAAAATTAAAGAAAATCAACTTTTATGGTATAGATTATATAAAGAATCGCAATGCCTTGATCTATTTTACTTTTTTTTTTGTTTTTTTTCCTAATTTTATAACCTATTCGAGAATATTGATTTTCCACGCTCTCACGATTTTTGAACCATTTTTTAAGCCCGTTCGCCCGGGGCGTTTAAAATGAATTTGCCCAAACATCAATCACCCAAAAAACTTTTGAATTATAAACTGAAGAAATGAAACATTTTGGAGTCCAGGGAATAATGGGGGTCATTTAAAATAACTTGCTGCTTTGTTGTGTGTGTTCAAAGGTTGTTTTTTCCCATTCAAATTCCTTTTGGGTATCTGAAATTTTATTTTCCACAACGTTAACTTTGGAAAAAAAATATGGAAGTGGGATGGGGTGCGCTTTTGGCTCTTTTTTATAAATTTAATAATAATTATACCGTGTTGGGCGTCATTCGGCGTGGATTTATAGGCCTTTTTGTGGAAACCAACATGGTTTAATACGCATTTTTGTCTTTCCGGCCAGGTTTGATATGGGGGGATGCCTTTGTGTCTCCTGGCTTTCCCCCTGGGTGGCCAATTTTCGTTCAAAATAAAATGGGATTGGTGTAAAAATATTTTGGGCGAATTTCTTTCTTAAAATATATAAATTGTTTTTCAACTTATATCGGTTTTGGCGTTTTATTTTGGCAAGGATTAATTTAAACTTATATCGGGCATTTGGGATGCACATATCGGTTATCATCCGGGAATAAAATCTTACATGAATTTGTGAGATAAACAGGTTTCAACGACGGTTTCTATTGTATATTATCGACGGGCGCATCAAATCACAGATAAACTTGTATTTTATTTAAAATGATATAATGTTAAAAAAAAAAATAAGGCTTTTTTTTGGGGGGGGGAAGCTTCATGGATCCATTTAAAATTTAATTCCCCAAGTGGAAACCAAAAAATGCCGCTCACGTCGCATGATTTAAACGAAATTCTGACATTTTGATGGTTTTATTTAGTCCCCCATTAATCGACCTTGGCGCGGGTCGAGGGTTCTTCGTGGAAACCAAAGTGGTCTCAATTGGGGGTTTTTATGTCCCAAATGGGTTCCATTCTTTCTTAAATATGGTCTTTAAGGGGCCGCTATTTTCTAAACGATTTTAAATTAATTAAACAAATGTTTTTTTAAATATATTTTTTAAATTATCGGTTGATTTTTGTAGGCGGCTATCGGTTTTAAATCCTTCCATGCCGCGGATTCCGTAATATTCCAATTGAATCCAAAATAATGTAGTGAATTCGCTTCATTTCCGTTTAATCGCCTTTATAAATAATTTATTTATCGGGAATTTTAAGTGTGGCAGGATGCTCGCCTCGGCAGGGGGAAATTGTTTCCTAGTGGGGGAACCTATTTCACCAGTTCGCTATGGATAGATATTTGTAATTTTGTATTAAAAATTATCCGAAACAGTGTGGTTTTAGTTTGTGGAAATTTTGTTGTAATATAGAGAAATTGACTAAAATATGGTGGGAACAGGCGGGTTAGTATGAAATTATTTTATCCACTGCCAGGCATTTGCGAAATTTGTTTTCCTTTCTTTGAGTGTTTTAGTTTTAGGGTCATTTATTTATTTATTCATTTTTTAATGGTGAGTGGATTATTTTTTTTTTTATGATTCTTAGAAAAAAAATGATGGAAACAATTTTTTTTTATTAATTCTTTTATTAATTTTCATTGGAGTGATAAAAATTTTTGCTACGAAGGGGTCATCAAAAAGAGTTATATATAGAGATTTTTTTTTATAGAACCTAGAGATTTTTATTGCTGATTTCAATTAATAATTAAATAACTAACCAACTAAATAAATGAATATATATTCTAATTTATTTTAAATTTTTTCTAATATTTTTTTGATATAATTTAGCATATAAAGTGTAAATATATCACCACAAAAAAAATGCCAGTTATCTTAAACATAGATGCATGCTCTAATTATGAGCCATCGGAAACTGAAATCATAGAATACGCAAAGTGGCTTGGTATGGATCTTCTCGAGGATAAACAATTTCTTTGGATTGCACGTGAGGGGTTGAAAGCTCCGCTTCCTGAAAATTGGAAAGCTTGTGAGAGTGACAAAGGTGAACTCTATTATTTCAACCTTAAAACCGGTGAAAGTATTTGGGATCATCCGATGGATGATTATTTTAAAATGCTATTTATGGATGAAAAGAAGAATCTAACATCTCGAAGTATTTCTCGTGGTTCGAATCGTGAGCACGATCAGGTTCAACAAAAAACAAGTTCAAGGTCCAAACGCCGTGTTGTGGAAATTTTGAGAGAAGTAGGTCAAAAACAAAATATAGAATCAGAATGCAGCTCGAATGCACGCGAACTCAATTGTTTTAATTTCAAAAAGGCGATTACTCCCCAAATAGAGATGAATTTTAACGTGTCTCCTAACAAAACTGAACCGATAAGTCTACCTGAGGCACAAAAATATCAGAATACTAAATCGTGTAATTCTCCCAATGGAAGATTTACAAATTCACAAGAAAAAAATAGTCCACTGGCTCGGGCAATATCTATAGTTGATATCAATAGTCAAAAAAAAGCAGAGAAAATACAAAAAAAGTCAAGCACCAATAAGATTTTATCGGGATCGGTAAGAACAACATCAAATGAATTTATTAAGGAAAAGGACAATCATAATGATGATTCACCAGATGTAGGTATGAAGAACAGGCATAATCTTGCACCATTGAATACTATTGACCCGAAAAAAGAAAAAGAAAGGCCTCAAAGTGATAATGAGAGAAAACCCCAAGATTTGAAGGGGTTCTTTGAAGATGAAAATCAAAAATCATTACCCATATATAAGCCAAAATCTGATGCAGCATTAAATGTCGATCTCAGCAAAATGGAATCTGAGACAATCAGAACTCAAGACCACCTTGAAAAGGAATTAAGCGCTCAAAAATCAATAGGGCTTAATGAAACTAGAGAGTTGACGATAGAACAACTAAATCTAGAAAAGAAGAAAGCTGATGATGAAAAAACGAATAACTTGGAAGTTTTTACTAGTGAGCTTAGCTCAGAACGCGAATTCAGGCGAAGAACTTATGTACAGGAGCTGAATGAATTCCAAACACTAGTTTCAAGTGAACTAAAGGACTGTGTATCAACACTTCTTAATGAGTATGAGGAAGCGTACACATTATTTCATAAAAAAATAATTGAATCAGAAAACGATTTCACTTCTCGCATTGCAAAACAGGAGGCAGATACGGAACGTGCACTGAATTTTGAGCTAATGAGACTGAAGCTAAACAATGAGCGTCTTATTAGAGAGGAAACTGAAAGAATTTGCAAAAAAATGCAAGAAACCAGAGAACAACATCATCATGATATGAGCGCATTGCATGAATATAATTATGCTGAGCTCAAAGAAATCCTTCAAGATAATTTTAGATGTGTTAACGAAAAAAGGGATCTAGAAAAAGCATCAATGCCCGTAGTCAAAAATTCGTCTTGTAAAGTTTCTTACCTTGCTTCGGATACATTGAATAAGGAGTTAGGAGAGGGTTCTGAATTGCAACTTAAGACAACTAAATCCGAGTTAGCAGACCGACAGGAAATACTCACCGAACCTCAAAAGCCATCAGTGGACAATATTGTACGCAAGAGTAACGACACTTCATCTCAGGAAGCGCAGTCTAATGATTTTAACAGGAGGGGTGAGTGCCACAGCATGCATGGTATTTCTTCAGTTGATGAAAATGATCAATGCACTACTTCACATGAAACAAACTCGTACGGCCTATTGCAACAAAGAAAGAATTGTGATTTAAAAGCCATCATTACAGCGACATTAAAAGAGGTCATTGCCGAGTCTCCTCTTGTTTCATCTTATCAATCGGTTAATAATCGAAAATATCCTTCGATTGATCCGTCCAGGCTGATTCAATCAACACCGAGTATTATTAATGATGTGCAAGCCCCACACATAAAAAATTTCATATTTCCCGCATCTTTTCAAGATCAGCACAAGCTTATTGGGGCTGAGAGTCGTCGGGTACGTGAAGGCTGGATGTTTGTTACAAATCAACGTCGGAATCTTGAAGAGAGACGACAACAACTTAAGTATACTCGTCATCAGTGGAAGCAAGATGTTCTTGATGCAAAAAAGGATGGCGTAAAATCTTCATCAAGGAGAGGACAGTTGCTCTTTAAGGTGCGTATGGCGTTGGAGGAACAAGCACAGGGGTTGAAGCATGATGAATGTATTCTTCATGATTCTGAGTTGTGGCTCAAATCTAAAGAACAAAGGCTGAAAACCCTCGAGGGTCAATTAAAAGAGCAAGAGAGTTATCAAATCCTCAATGAAAATTCTTTAATGAATTGTAGTATAGATACTGCTGGTCTTGTAGCAGATTTTTTCGAACCTCAACACAATTCTCCATCAGAACCCTTGAGGCTTAGTCAACGTTCTCATTTAGGTAACATCAATATGTTCGAAAGAGGAGACATATCACCAATCCTATCAAAGTATCTTAAACAGATTGAAAAACATTTAGGAAAGGTCACATCCATTGTGAAAATGCAGAGGCCACATGAAAATATATCAACCCCCTTCTTAGATTCCCGAAAATGCATTACTCCTACTTATTCGGTCTCACAAGATTCAAAAAAATGTTATTCTAACTTTAACATTCATTCAAAGGAGGCTAATCTGAAGCAAATAATTCACAGTGATCCATTATAGACAAGTTGTAATTTTTTCATTACTTAATTTGTGGTACTGAGGATTTTGACATGATATATGTATATAAACTATATTAGATTTTTTTTGAGTCAAAAGCCTAATAATTACTAGAATGTAGAGCAAAACTAGCTAGTTCCCTTTATACAAGTGTTAAAATTTCCGATTTTAAATCGTAAAAGTAAATAGAATTGCTAAATTTATTTACTGTATCTTTGTACATCCTTATTTATTTGGTTATTTTTAAGAAAAAAACACTATTTTTAGTCTTTTATTGCTGCAACCGATTAGATCTTTTTTTTTTATTTAAATAATGATATAGATATTCCTTTCCTCTATTTATTTTTATGGAGAGTACTGAAGACAAATGAAAAAATTATCTCTATTAGTTCCGAAAAAGGAAAATACGAAGTGTAAAATTGCAGTACAAATATACTTTATTCTTCATTGATTTTATTTTCTTTATTAATTTACTTATCAGCTATAAAAAAGAATTCACCTTAAATCACGGGACCCTTTCTGTGATATTTTTAACACGAAGGTGTCACATAATGGAATACGGAGGCAGATCTTTCTCATTCAAATCCTCTTGTATTTTCCTATTTTCGTGTATCGAAGTTATTTTTAATTAGAAAAACAGTTATTAGAAACAGAAGTTGGTAAGCACAAGTTTAGGATAGTGTTCGGGGCTGCGATTATCGATAGTAACGCTAAAAAACTTCAAGCTTTTCTCATATTTCATATGATTTGTCTGAAGGGACAATATTATAAGCTAGTAGTAGCATCTTAGATAATTATAAATAATATACTATTATATATATTTTATATACCCGTTCCCAATCTTTGTTTTATATTAATTGCTAATATTTTTTTAAACATTTTTTTATCAATGTACAAGAGAATTATCACTTAATTCTGGGGTTTATTGAGTAAATATATTGGAAACAAATACGTATAATAATATTCTTTTATTATATATGATTTTTTTTGAAATAACTTTCATTAGGTAGATTTAGTATTTTCGTGCTTCGTTTCATTGCTAACCTCCCTTTTAGAGACATTTAAGAAGAAACTAAAACACTGTGTTCCGATAGATTCGTTTCTTTGAACTTCATAATTCAGAATGATGTTTTCCTACCGCACAATTAATAATTTCTAGAGGTTAAGGGATGAAAGTTCATTAATGTTTATAAATTCAAATGGACCAGTAGTTTAGTATTTCCGATACTTACATTTCTATTTGTTAACATAAGTGTAAATTTACTATTTGATTTTTCTTTTTATTTCCACATATCAATTTTTTCTTTATTTATCTCTATATAGAATTATTTTATTATTACTTTGGTTAGAATAAGCATTATACACGATAAAGAATCATTAATATAAGAAAATAAAAGTACATTTTTTATCTATGTTTTCTCCCTCAAAGCCGATGCGACCTCCACGGCCGCGGCCGCAGGATAACAATAATGGGATTCATTATCTACATTCTGATAGACATTTGTCTGGACACAAGGATTCGGTTGAGTTTCGGCATTGTAGTCCGCATGATTCTAAATACACGAGCTACGTTTCACCACTTGGCGTCCAATGTGAGAAAAATGACCGAATACCTGATAACTTGAACCATAATCTTCACATGAATCATCGTGTTCGCAATTTAAATTGTTCCATACTTTCGAATTCAGCGATCACTAATACTTCAAGAAATTGCATGTTGAAAGGACATATTTCTAAGGATCAGAATTTGTACCAACCGTCTGGAAATGCTTGTCAACATGCGATGCAGGTAGGAAGCACAAAGCGTAGGTACAACAACAATTCTAAGAGTAGGAATGGAGAGACCATGCCTATCCGAGGCTTTACCCCCCAATTTAATCGTTATCATAGCTGCACCAAAATCATTTCACAACGAAAGCACTTAGAACCTCGAAGTTCTTTTCCTTTGATATTGTTCTCCGATCAACCAGAAAGTCTATGCCAAACCAAGGCATTATTGGATCGGGATATAGATCATACTCAACATAGTCAGCAACAGACTATTTCAATGCTTCCCGCAACTAAAGTATCCAATTTTAACAATGCGTCTCATGAAAATGGTGACAATTTTGAATTTTCAACACCACAGACTTTGCTTCCACAAGTCCCTTCATACCTTCGTTGTCAGACAGAACCAATTATTCCAAATAATCAGCAAAGAAATGATAATGAGGGCAGACAATGTGATTCTCATGATGCTAACATTTTGTGTCCTAAAAAGACTACATTTAAATTATCGAATGAAGAGGAAACAAAGGTCAGCCATAAACAGTATCATCATCACAGAAGACTTCCTTTTGCACTCAACCTATGTGCCATAATTGAAGACAGAAATGTCTTAATGTCGGGTGAAGCTATCGATATCAACGTAAAGGAGAAAAACATTCAAAGTAAAAAGGTTCTTAAGCCTACCTTTGTTCCTTTGTATCGATGTCCATCAGCTCCTGTCTTTCCCCCCAACACGTTCTCGCACATGCATTTCAATCATTTTTCCATGCAGTCTTTACACCGTTCATCAATGCAGTTTGATACGAAGCCTGTTTTGGTATTGAAGACAGTAAGGATCACCCCATTGTCATCAAGGGCTAGGCTGCCGATGCGTTCGCTTCTTGCAAGCGTCAGTTGTATGCAAAATGAACCGCAAGAATGTGAAGGTATTTTTAAGGGGCTAGGTCGCACATTAAACGATGACTCCGGAGGAACCAATATTACTAAAAATTTGCATCAACTCGATGTTAGCAGCGTGCACGACTCACCCCAACCGGATGCTCTTCCAATATATTCAGCAAAGGAATGCACTGCATTGCAGCACATGTCAGTGGGCTTAGGTCGTAATCCGTCATCAATGATGCCGTCGCAACATCCCATCACGCACACTCCGAATGATACCCTTTGCAACCGGGCCAAGAACCCCCTTCGCACGGGTAGTCTTCCACATCCTGTCACTAAGAGGAAAAAAAAATCTACCCATCACCAACACTCCTTGAGCCACATTTCTATCTTAGAAGTAACAGCACAAGTAGTATTGGAGATGATTGGCAAACAACCCTGTTCTAACGCGCCTCTCGGTGAATCCATACCGATAAAAATAACCCCCAAAATGACTAAGCCCGTAATTGTTACAAAAGTCCCACCATCACAATTGTCGCCGCAGATTCCAACTGGGATCACCCAAAACGACAAGCACGCTTTGTCTTTTACGATGAACAGTAATGCATATTCGAGCAAAAAATCTCTTGGCACATTTGGTCTCACTAGGCTCACTGCCACAACACCAGAAGAGTCTACTGAAATAGCACAATATGGAAGTGAATGCGTTTATGGTATTGAATTTTCTCGTTCTCCTATTAATATCCATGCAAATCCAAGACACCTTTCGAAACCCTTCAACAACAGTGTTTTATCGATTCAAAAGGAATGATTCCAGGCCAGAGAGTGCGTATTGAACTATATGTTACACGAATCGACAGTGCTAACCTTGACTTTTAGTATTCAAATCATTTTCACAAAAGCGAGACAAGAATGAGTCTCCCAATCAGGTTATTAAATTGTTTAATCTTCAAGAACGATTTACTAAAAAGGCGAAGAAAAGGGATTTTAAAAACTGCCTTCAAGCTTAATATTAGTAGCCTTAAAAATGATGTTGAGTGCAGTTACTAACCTTACCACGGTGTATCATCGTTTCGGTGCGACAGTTCATTGTTTTACTATGTGTGGAGCCTGGAAGCTACACTTAAGCCTTTACATAACGACGGAACAGATACAAGTTACGAGGAGGGGATGACAAATGTGTTGCCTAATTTTGTTTCACAAGCTTCACCACCTCAATATACCTGTTCCTTTTCTTGGTTAAACGGTATTCGTCTTTAATTTTATTGTTCCTTATTTCCACCCCAAGGAAAGCGTCTTTAAGAAAAATTTAGGGATAAACCTGACTTATCCAAAAGCAGCATACAAAGTATTTTTTTTCTTTGAAAATGGCTATATATCTATGTGATTTATTTTTCCTGCCTAGAAATATCCGTTCTATCAATAGTGGAACATGGGCAAAAGTAGAGCTGTTAGCATAGTGATTAACTATCCTTATATACGATCGACAAACATTGGCGATTTTTTTCCCGTAAACATTTTTATATATATATTATTTTGTTTTATCAGTAAACCTTCTAAAGTTATGTTTATCTCATTTCTTGAGGATAAGTGAGTTTATGTTTATTTATTCCTGAATTAAGTTTTGTAAATTTTCCCACGTAAAAGTTCATATAATTAATCGTAAGACATTCACAGTTTTTTTTTTGACACTACATACTTGATATTTGTAGTATAGATAAGTTAACACATTTCTCGAAAAAGGAAGGAATATTCAAATTATTTTGAAAATAAGAGAAATGGGTGTTTGTACTTTGCATCTGAAGGCAAAATTTTTTTTTTGCTATTCTCAATGAATAGTTATTATTTTAGTGGAGTGTGATTGTCTTTAAAGGCTTGGCTTTTTACCGCGATATCATCAATTACACATTCTTTGGCTTATATTCAATTCTGGAAGCAAATTTTATTTTTGTGATATCGAGACAAGTTAAATTTGCGTGCGGCAAGTGAAAGCATATGAAGTATTTTTAGACATTTAGCTCTTTGATGTTTTTTTATTTCTAAATTGATACATAAAACGGATATGTCTATATGCGTATTAGTTCACCGAAAACATTACACAAAAAAGCATGTAAAAAATGGGTAATAGATCATGACATAAACTTATTTGTAGATTTTTTACCTTTCTACAATTCGTCCACATAACTTATGTTACCAATTTCCATGTTCAAACATTTTTTCAATACTAAAAATATTTATGGAAAGGAATTATTACACTAAAATTATGAGATTTTTTGTAACACGAGTTAATGGATTTTATTTAAGGAACTAGATGCATTTTATTTATTGCATTGAAGACCCCTCTTATCTTATTTTTCTGCATTGGTGAAAATTTTTCTATTGAATATGCAAACTTACATTTCTAACTATAAACTTTTAAAATAGCAACTATATTTATATAATTAGAAAAAATATATTTTCTGACTTTAAATACTTTAGTTCTATATTACTAATAAGGGAAACTGAGGGAAATAACGAATGTCTATTTTATTTTGTTCTGTTACAGGTACATGTCCCTCTGGACTACTTTTATTTGTGTTCTACATGTTTTTTTGACTTGCTGTGCGCTACAACCTTTCACTGATTCTGACCCAAGCATTCCGCCCATAGTTTATATTCCTGCTCGATGACATAACATCTACTTTATAGATACTAGTTTTTCTTATGAAGCAGGGGTAAGTTGTTCCCTAAATCATTGGCATTCATATCATTATCATCCATAAGAAGTAGGTTAAAATCATTGCTCGAATTTCTTTCCAATAGTTCTTTGATGGCGTGTACACAGAGCCTATTAACCTGCATAACTAAAAAAAGGGTCTTGTTGATCTGCCACTTGTACACTACGTCGCGGCTTTACTATTAGAACTTGTTCAGCGGGCAACTTTGTTCGATTCTACAGAAAACGTTTAGTTTCCGTATATGAATAGGGATTGTTCTACGACAATTTTTATGGGGGCCCCTCCTGGTTTCCAATTCTTCACTAGTTATTCCACTGAAAGGGGCGCTTATTATAGCTCACCATGTGGCCAAATACGTTAGATCTATTCTGGTCACACCTAGTGTATCCATCGCTGCTGGCATAGATGAATGCAGCGATTTATTTGGTAAGCTACACCACGACTCTCCAACCCTGGTAACAGCATATTTCTGGTGTTAATAATATCTTATTCCCTGTTCTTTTGGGTTGAGTGTTCGACATCAAAAATGGAGTTCCGTGCATTCTCAGTTCAATTTTAATCTATTTCCAACAACGCGACAACACACGCTGAACGAGAGATGTCAGACACTTGTTCTCGTTGTAGCAGCAGCTTTCTGTCATATACTATAATAGTCAGGGGGTGGCTGTTGAATTTTATTGTGTTTTATAGAGATGGATACCTAATGAGCGGCGTCGTGAAGATGGAGTTCTGATAAGTGATATCAGACCGTGGCGTAAAGTTAAGCTTGACTACAGTCCTGATTGAGTTCATGCTATGTGTTCCATTTAAGTTCATGCGATACTTCTTGATATGGAGAGGTCTAGACTACAAGCTCATGTTGGGTTTTTGGACATTAAATCCATTTTTTAATGTTGCACATTTTCATAATCAAATAGGATTCACTTTGTGAGTCTACTTTATGATTTAATGCATATCGGACAGGGACGCCCCCCTTTTGCCTTTATTTCACTAGCTATGGGAATGTTTTTTTCCATCTTCAAGACTGTAGGTGGTGTATCAACAAAGCATATTGAAGCGTGAGCATGCTACAGGCAATCATCACCTAAAGCATTGTCTTTCGTTAGGAATATGAACATGTGGTGATGCATGTTTCCATTTGTTCTAAATACAAACTTGTCGCAGATCGGTTCTGGATAAGTTGAGTGATTCCATATCTCGGAGTCAATCTGAAATATAAGCCTTTGGCGACTTGGTGATGTGTATGGTACTACATGTAGGGGAGCTCGTAGTTGGTGATGGTTAGACTCATGGTTTTTTTTTGGGTCAGCTGCTGGGGCTCCCTAAGCTCCGTCATGGGAGCGATACTCATGCAGCGAATTCCTAGAAGTGCGCTACATACTCTTGAAGAGGATCAAATGCCTTGAGCTTTCCCATATTTAAGTTTCAAAACAGTGAAGAACCATGTCAAGGAACCCCTTGATATTATGACACATAGTGCCTTTAGCTTCCACTCCAGCGAAATGGAGAGATCTTTGGCTCTTGAGGTGGAATGATCACTGCTTTTCGAGAAGGGGAGTAGCTGAATTATATTGATAACCACTTACACATGCCGAATTTTGACAAGCAGATTCTGAAAACTCAGTTCAAGCTCGGACTCTTCTTGGGGCTATCTGTAAGGAAGATCGTGTTAAAATGGTAGAGAAGGGTTACAGCCGAATTCTGTCAGAGCTTATTGCCAAGACGCTCTTTGAGGGTATTGACTTATGAGTATTCAGTTGATCGTATTTGGCATTCCTTCGATATTCTTTCTGCTCTCATGTATCATTCCCAGACTTTTTTGGAGGTTTGGGAGCACAAGCTCGAGGGCCATTGTGTGGAGAGTAGGGCATAGATTCTGTATGGGAGCTGCTCGATGTTGATGAGCGGATCTGTATTCAATAGACCAAATGGAATTTGCTTCGCCGAAAGTGATACTCTTCATGTTGCAAGACTGATGACGCCAAAATAGTTTTTATAAGGGTCTCTGGCTTTTTGTATGGTAAATATTACGTAATAGTTGGTATGGTTCGGGATCATCTTCCCTGGATGGACGTCCCAGCAGTTTAGAGAGGAAGTGCCTTGGATACTCTCTGCGATGGCTCCTATCATGACTACGCACAGCTCTGTCTGGGGTTTGGGACCGCATTTCCTATGTTTTCAACGTAATCAAATCTTTGGCCACAGGAGGCTGAGTTTTCACCTTAGTTTTGATAAGGTGCACGACATGAGAGGGATTTCGCCACTCCACGGTACGCATCCAATCGATACCCTCCGTTTGGTTTATGTCGAACAGAATCTCAGCCCGTGTTTCAACGATGGCTGCCTAAGTCTTTATTATTATTGGCCACTTTCAACCTCTGGCGGCGTTTAAACTTTGCACACGATCTATTACAGCCGGGATCATTCTTAAGAATAGAAAATACATGGACCTCGCTTGGATCGTTTGGTGTCACTTAGAGTGCAAGGTGCACGTCTGTAGCGTTTTTTTGTTCTCTAATTCGATTAACTCGAGTAGGTTGTCTATTGGGTTAGATACACAGACTCTGTTAGTGGGAAGGAATGACTCGATTGTTCTGTCTGCGTTCGTGTTTAAATGAATACAGGTGACAGTGAGGGCTACTTCATTCTCGGTTTCCTATATTACTCCCCCAGGGAGAGCTTGTTGCCTGTTAGTCTTTTTCTGATTTTCACTTGGCGAAGAGTGGAAGGATACTTTTCATGTGAATGCTCAAAATTATATGTTTGCTCAATGCTTTCCAAATACTAGCATGCATTTTTTTAAAAATCTCTGTTATATATCTTTTTTTTTCATACATAGCTCACATTCTTCATTAATTCGATGCACAGCCTCGATGATCCTTCGAAATCTACATTGAGCGGTGTATCCCTCGGCCCCTTTCCTCATTTACGCAAAATCGTCCAATCCTACGATGCACAACAGAATCAGGAGGCACAGCTATCTACTATAATTAATGGGGATGATTACATACCCCAATCATATGAGCCCATCAGCACTGCCGCTGCTTCTCTGAAGATTGCACTAACACCCGAGGCCCCCAGCAGCGATTCCATCATCACATCCAGGCTGGAAACTACATTGAAGGAACACATCAGCATGGACACACATCACTCCGATTTTACTCTGAAAGAGGCAATCTCAGAGCCGTCATTCTTCTTTTCCACCCAGGCCAACGAAGGTTACTGTAAAAAATGCTCTTCTTATCATGCCAAGGGGTTCTCTGGGTGTAATATTTTTGATCTTAGCATCAATCCAATTGTTAGGGTAAATGCAAACAAGAAAATAAAGTCTGAAGATGCAAATTTCAGCGTATTTACGCAATGCCTTGAGTTGGCCAGAGAAGATGAGAAGTTCCACTATTATCCTTATCACCTTCAACAAGGCAGCAGCAGCCAGGCATTAAGACTCGAAACGTTAGAATTTCCTCCCCTTTTTACAGAGTTAACTTCAGTTACGGACCACACTCTGGGAACAGAAAACGATGATTACCAAAATAGGGATTCTGAAAAACGAGGGGAGACATTCTATTTGGCGCGAAGTAACGGGTTAGTGCCTCATTATGCTCTTGCACTCCATCATATGGAGCCTTTGTCGACGCAAGGTCTAGAAGAAGAAAATGATCCGCGAATGCCGCGACTTTCTGAATCTGCAACCCTCTCGTTGGAGCGTCAACACAAAGCGGTCTTATGGACTATAGAAACGATGCTTTGTAACTAATTTTTTATATATTTCAAAAACACACATTAGCATATTTTCTACATATTATTATAAACGCATATCTTTCCCCCTTTTTAGTTATATATATATATATATATCAATAGTCTGAA
>HF955210.1:198704-220621 GCA_000982615.1 Phytomonas sp. Hart1 | reverse complement strand
GAAAAGGAGTTTTCCCATTTGATGAGCTTCTCGTCCGGGTCGTCGTTTAAGTTGTCGGGATCACCCGACGCGCACCATGCTTTTGCTTTCAGAGTCCAAGCTGACACCAGCCAATCAAAGAAGATGTTACCTTCGTTCAAGGATATGATATGCTGTCAGCATGGGGGCATTAATACCAAAGAACCAAATACTCTTACTTCGAAAGAGATGTTGGCGCTTTCCCATACGGAGAGCGGGGTTTCTGATACATGTCACAATTCGAAATACTTTGCGATGGCTTCTTTTGCATCAATTCTTGCTGTTCAAAGCATGTTGTCTGATTAATCAAATTAACAAAGCAACCACTTCAATTATTACACCTGAAATGTATACCATTGGCTTTAATATATATGTATAGATCTGCATCTCACAGCTTTATGGTATATATTTTCTATTAAAAATCTATGTGCATTTTCTTACTATTTTTCAATGCAGGTTTAATGTTATGCACCTTATTTTTTATCAGATTTTCTTTTGTGATAGAATATGTTTTTGTTTAGTGCTTACATTTTTTTTCATCATTGACTATGCACTCTTTTCTTTTTTTTATACATATTCCACTAAGACATCATATTCCGTAAAAGAAATATTAGATTATTTTGTTTCATTTCCATGTCTTTTCGATAAGTATGAAAATTTCGAAAACTAGCAGAAATACGAGATAATGAGAATTTTGGATTTGAAACCTTATTCATAGAATTTTTCTATAGTTATTTCATGAGCTATTTTTATGCCAATTGTATTTCTCTCCTTTTTCTCACTGCAAATGAAAGAAAAATGAATGAATTGCATCACTACAATGTTTTCATAAATGCTTCATTTTTCTTTTTTTCAAATGATGATATGATCATTCCTTTTTTTCTTAAACATATATTACCTCTCTTTTTTTTCCACATTCAATTGTGCCTCTCTCTTTTTAGAATATACTTTGCTTATTCATTTTTATTATATTATATCTGGGGCGTTTGAATACGCATGTATGGTACGTTGAAAAAGTGCAATATGTCAGTATTTTAAACTGAAATTACACCTTTTCTCACAAACGTTATCTATAAATATCAGGAAACTATAAAAATTTCCGAATCAATTTTTATTCAGAGAATAGAAAATCCACTTGCTTATACATATATATTCAATAGAATTTTTTTGAATCACCACAATACCACGTATAATTTCATACATTATTGTTTGTTTTTCACGCTTGAATGCTAATCAATGCGTTTCACGTAGACTACGGATATATGTTCCGTTAATACACACGTTTTTTAATTTTATAGTGTTGAGGATTTTATAGTCTTCTTTTTTTTCACCTTATGGTCTTATTAACCCTATAGATTATAAACTTTTTGTATTATTATTGACATTCGATCTATAAACTTTATTATAAAAGTCAATTTATTTATCTTTTTTCCTAAGATTGAATTGACTAAGCTGCACTATATTATATACTTTTGGTCTTAAATTCAATTACATTTGGTTTGATTTTTCTGAATAATGTTGGTGAAGCTAATATACTATCCCAACATTACTTTATCCCTTCCCCTTTTGAGTAACATAATTTTTTTCTCATATGCATACATATACATGGATTAAAACAAATTAATACTCATTATTTATACTTAATGCTATAATACTCTTCTTATTTGAATCTGAGGGATGCCAAGGAGATGCTAATGGGCTTACAATTTTTCCACTCAACATTTTGAAAAGGATGTCATGACCAAAATTAAAGACGCAGTTATTATCCCCTTTTCAAGACATTTTGGTTTATTTTAGTTTTGATACTCAGCAACGAGGCTTAGGGAAAATAAGGAACATATATTTGCGACTTTGTGGCTTGGGACTTATTACTACATGTGGAGATCATGAAGAAATAAGTAATCGGCTTTAGGAAGTTAAGGTCTGACAATAGAATAATTATCTAAAGCTAATTACACTAGGAAGCATACGTTAGCCGTACCGTTGAGTCAGTTATTCTATTTTATGAATAGCTCTATATGGAAGTCAGCATTTTAGTATTCATAAGCCAATATTTCAAATCAGATATTCATTAGGAAAGCAACATCGCTCTTTGTTTGATATTTTCATGTCATTGGTCAAATAAGAAAAAAACCAAATATAATGAGGGGAAAATAGACAAGTGTAATCGATGCAAGTTTCTTGCTACTTCAATCAGTTGTGTTATATTTGTCACATTGCGTGCAGCCTCTATGGATACCAATAATCAACGCGCTTAAATGGTGTTCCACAGCGTATAGAAAGGACTAAGATAAGAGCATTTTTGATTGCATTATCAAAAGCTAAGGCTTTTATTTATTGTTTTAATCGTTCTTATTTTTATTAATACAATGTATATATGCATTCATTGTTCCCTAACAAAGGTACTTATACATATATTTTAAACGATTTACTTTCAGCTTAGATTGCTCATCGTTTATGTATTTGATAGGCTTTGTGTGTTTTATTCGGTAACCAATATTACTTAAAAAAAAACATTTATTTTCGTTACTACTGGTTTTCTAATTTCAAACATTTCCTTCTTTAACGACATTACTTCAATTTTTCATCATAGCAGAATTTAGACTGAAACCCCATCAGAAAGCTCTGAATTAAAAAATACATTTCCAATAATACTTTTCATATTGATACGTTTCTCATATACTTCTTTGCGATATGATTTGGGTTGAAGTATTCCTGATGAGTTGAACAGTCGATTTAGTGGATTTGTTTTCCATACTTGAGATAAAAGAGGATAAAACAGAAGTAAAAATTCCATGTGTATGGTCAGTTTCTCGAGTACTGAATTTTGAATTTGGAAGATCAATGGTTTTATAAATAAAAAATACATTTCACTTTGCCTCACGTTTTTTATCGTTTAATCTTTGGTTGTTATACTTGATTTACAATTTACAATAAATATTAGACTATTGTGAGGGATTTCACTTTCTCAACTAATAATTCTCCCTTTCCTTCTCCTGTACTGACGTTGGATTTTTTTACTATGACACCAACCAAAGATAAAATCCATAGAAAATAGGCTGTCCACTAGCTACCTTCTTGTATATATTGCTAAGAATAGTTTTTTTTTTTTTGATAATAAGAGAACTAATTTACTTGAGTTGAATTTCAAGCAAATATAATCATATTTATCTCTTCACTACGGATTTTAAAGAGTAAAAATCCTGAGGCACAAAATGTACTCTTCGCTAAACTCGCACTCTGTAGTGGGGAGTGATTCTTTTCAAAATGCTTCCAATCTTAACATGAATAATGTGTATATGAATACCTACCCTGGGACCTCAGGTGATCAGGTGGAGGAGTTATACGCAGGCCAGCCACAGCGCCCGCCGCCATCCAACGCGTTTGGGGATGCCTTTCTCTACCCAGGGAATCTACCCCAAGGAAGCTCAAGTCAATCGATGCCATCAGGGGCTGTTCCTCCTTCCTCGGTGTATCACATTCCTCTTCAGGCCATCCCCCGCAACATCCACGGGACTTATGGGGAGGGGCATTCCTCAGGATGGGCCTATCCCCAGGGGGTGGCCCCACACTGTTACAAGGAGGACGGCCCCACTTCCCTGCATTGGTACGCGGCCCATTCGATGTCACAGGCCAGACCGCCTATGGGCCCCGCCGGGGCACCTGTTATGGCAGGGTACCCTCAGGACCCCATTGCCTCAACCAGGGTTTCCGCCGCGTCCTCCCTTTCGGTGAGGACCTCAGGCCCTGGTGAGAATGGTGCCGGCCCGATCGGGATCCCCGGTACGGCGTTGTCGCCATATGGCTCTCTTACCCCGTGTTATCCCACCCACCCTTCTTCACACAATGATCGTGCGGAGGACAGGGTCTTCACAGTCCCTGACAACCTTGGGATTCCACCACCAGGTTTGCGCGACTCCACGCTCAATGCGCATCAATTTGTCACTGCGTGTGAGGGACCTGCCGCCCCTCTGACGTCCTTGTCTTCTTCCACGCCGGCGTTATCATCGGTAGTAATACAAAAGACTCCATTTTCATGGACACCTCTTCATTCCAGTTTATCTGCACTATCCATTTCTGGACCTTGCACACATGGTATTAATGCGGTTGAGTCTGCTGGTACTGATGCAGCTGCGCTTTCTTCAACTTCTTTTCCACCCATGCGATCTTTCTGTCGGGATGCGACTGCTAAATATCCCCCCCCCTTGAACAATCGTGATAATGACTGTAGTAATGATATGGGGCGGATGATGACGCTTTTCAATGAGAAAAGTCGTGAGCCTCAAGTTATGGCCAACCTACAGCAGTGCTCTGAAATATTTCGTGCACAGGAACGTGAGATCGCTGAGGATGAAGCTATTTTTATGGGGATTTCTACCATCGAAAGGACTCTTATGGAGTTGTTGGCGTGGAGTCAAACAGCTTTAACCAAGTCTTCTTTTCTTTTGCCAACCCCAACGGGTTGCAGCGGAAGTGAAAATGCGGCTACTGGCCAATATGGTGGGGTAGTAATTAAGACTCAGGCTGGTCAGGTTGAAATGGACCTACAGGTCAGTAGCTATCTCGTAGAGCGTCTTGAATACGTAGAGGAGCAGTTATCACCATTGGAGACGATATTCCATAAATTGCTCCATAAATACATTATTTCTGATGTCAACTCGATCTTAAACAATAACAACAGAAAGATGACAGCAATCCAAATGCCTTCGGGACACCCAAAGGCGCCCGCGTCTCAACCCGTTCCCTCTGAGACGCAGGATAAGAACGACGTCTTTACCAATCCACAGGATATCAAGTACAACGCTGATAGTTCCTTGGACCCATCTATTGCGCTTGCTTCATTAGCAGCCACACATTTTAAGAGAGTGCCAGACCTGAATTTAATCTCTCGTATGCCAGAAGAACTTTCAAAACGATATGAGCGCATCCGGCAGCTCCTCTTAGATGATATACTTCTGCTTCATTCCACTACATCTTCGCACGACATCTTAAATTCGTCCAATTATGCTGGCGGATTTTTTCACAAGGGTGCCATGAACCTTGGCGATACTGTTTTTTCAACTCTAGATTTCTCTCATAGATGCCATGGAGGGGATGGAGACCAGCCTCCTTATGAGTCTCTGCCGCTGCGACTCATTATGGTTCCTGACGATGGCAAAGAGGATGGGAGGCACAGTTTAGTTTCCCAAGCTTCTAACAAGATATCAACACTAGATTTGACCCAACCAGAAGAGAGACCCCAACAATCAAATTTAGCTCCCTCTATAGCTGAGATGGCTTCCCTGCGAAGCAGCGGCAGAAATACTATATCATCAACCACAACATTACTGTCTTCATCTCTGTACCGTGGTAAGGAGCAATTTATTGCGATCGTTGCTACATCCGTGCGGTACGCACAGCATCAGCTTTTCCTTACTGTAAGCACGGCTGTTGAGCACCTTAATCAAATCCTTCATCTTGGACAGCTTCGCAATGAAAAAGAACTTCAAAAAGCATGTGAGAAGACACAAACCTCAACTGCGATGACTATAACTAATACTGTGCCTGATGAAGCCCTCTTGTTTAGCCGCATTAACCTCCAGAAAGACGCTGAAGTCTTCCGCATGTGGACTAATCGTGTGGAGGCACTTCAGAATCGTTTGCAGTGGATTAAGCGAAACATTGACACTGCAGTGAAAGGGCATGGGTCTGTACGGCGGGAGGTGCTTGAGATCCTGAACCAAAGGCTCAACAATGAGGAAGGCAAGGGAAATGGAGACGGTAACGCTGCACAAGGATTCTGTGATAGTGAGGGCCCCGGGGGACCGCGCGAGACGGAAAGTGAATTGGACAGCCCTGGTAGATCGACCGTTGAGTTCCGCCAGTCATCTTCACTCGATCAACCTGAGAGCACATGTCTTATAAATTCCAACGATGTTGGCGCTATTACAGTTACGAAAGCCACGGAAATATCGCTTGAGGGAGATCCACTATCGAATCCATTAACTTCGTGTGAAGCGTATCGATTAAATGACTTCTCGAGTACTTTTGATGCGAACTCTTCCGAGCAGCAGCTTCACCAGTTGTGTCAAGTCGAGAACGTCCTACCTCGCGAACGTGCATTGTGCATCAGGGATGAAAAAGAAGACCAATCTACACAGAACACTCCCGCAAATGATTTTGGACTCTGTGCGAATAATTTGTTTGAGGAGAAGGGATCAGATGTTGCGCTCGGTGGGAGTGACCCTAGCTCAATGGCAGGGAACGGCAATGAGACGGAAAGTCTTGGGTTTCTTGAGTGCCATGAAAGATCGGTCAGTAATCGGTTTTCTACCGATGGTACCATGGGTACGGCGGACTGCGTCCGTGTAGACGAACCACATAGACCCCACGGTGGTGAATGGGAACCTACCAATTGGTGTGAGATGACTTGCCAAGACGAGGGGGCGACTCCAACTCATCAGGCACCACTCAGTTTACCACATGATACGGGCTTTGTAGCATTTAGCGTTCCTGCAGACATTTCAACATTAGATGGAGCAGGTTCATTGGAAGGTAGTGCGAAGTGCAAAGATCACAAAGTGTTTAACCAATGCCATCCTCAATTTGATTACCGTTCGCGTGAGTATGGAAAGATTTCAAGACCGAGGAACTCGGATGATTATAAATGGTGCGTTGGGAGTGCATCTCGAGATGCTTTCTTGCCATCCACTAAATCATATGTGGGGAGAAGTTCTGTCTTTGTAAGTGATAGCAGCGAGGATGACAGCCCCATGGAATACAGTCTGCGTAACTCAAACAACTTGTTTAAGGGATTTAAGGCATTTTTTAAGGCAGTTGTGCGGCGTGCAACCAGATTTGACAGTGACGACGATGACGATTCAAGCTCTAATAGTCGGAAAAGACAAAGAATAGGGTGAAAATAGGAGCAATGTGGGTAAATAAAGAGGGATGTTTTAACTGAATGAAACATGTACTTTATTGAAAAGGAGTTGGGAGGGAGAGGGGAGGAAATGACAGGTGTAGGAGGCAATTAATTGACTCAATCTCCAAGGTACATTATCACCGGTAATAGGAGTCTCAATACCAGAGAAAGTGGATAGATGGGTAATCATGCTTTTGGACTTTTAGAAGTCTCTGACTAATTTTTTTGCCTTTTGTTTTTGATATATCTTTACAAAGAGGAAAAAGAGGGGGAGGGGGAGGAGGGGAGGAGAAGAGAAAGTTAGTTCATATCCAGATGTTTTCATACAATTCCCATATCCTTCTTAAGAAACTAAAAGGAATACAAACGTATTATAGTTAGGCATCTTTTTCTTTGCTTACATTCTATTCGAGCATCTTTGGAGGTACGAATGTAATGGTATAGGGGTAAATTCTTTCAAGATAAAATAATCTATTCTTTGGTCTAACAGAAAGAGTATTAAAGGTGTGCTAAAGTTAAGAACACTGAAGTAGATTTACACCTAACTTTTATGCATGTTACTTTTATTTATATCATTTTTTTAGAATTGATAGGATTCTTTTTGTTTCGCTGGATGTGTGAAGATAATGAAGTTGGATACCATGGAGGAATTTTTTTTAATATCACCTTTACTAGTGTTCCCTCTTAATATTGTTTATGTATCATCATGTGGGTTATGATTTACCCTGCTACTTGAGAGTTACACAAGTTATTAATCCTCAACGGGGAATTTCTGGACTCTGATTTTTGAATTCAATCAAGAAAGCCACCAAAAACAGATACACACACGGAGAGACTAAGATAATTTTATCGAATCATAAAAGAGAGAAATTCAAAGCTAAGTGCTTTTTCAAAGAATAAGGGAAAATGAGTCGATGTGGTAAAAAAAATTATCCTTAACTATTTCTTTTGACACATTCCCTTATTATTATTATTTTTAGTGCTACATTTTTTTTAAGCAAGTAAGCTTTACTTTTTTTGTACGCACGAAAAGTAGAATTTTAGATTTTCACTCTTTCAGAACTTTTTTGCATATAAAAGACAAGAAAGAACTAGGGTTAATGATTTTTGAACCTCAAAGCTCCGTTTTCAACTCTGGATTTTTGGGAAAGAGTTTCTTTTCCTTTTTCAGATGGTGTTTGACACTATTCTGAAGATTCAATATCGTTATTATTACTAATAAATGTGAGATTTCTAAACATTATTCATATCATTATTTAGATTTTCTTCTATTTTCTAATTTTATTTTGATTAAACAACACACCAGAACATCTACAATAGGGACCAAAAAGTTTAGGCTACTGTGATGAAGCGGCGTGTTCTACGAGCACATGCTAACAAGCGCCAACTCCGGTTAATTTTTACAACAAATCATCTCTCTAATATAAATTCGTTTCAAGTTCTATGTGATGCTTCTTTTTTGAGGGCTGTTATCCATTCGTATTGGAGCAGTCAGAATGGCGGGGATGTAAGTAATTTCCGGTTTGAAGGGGTTCTGGGATCTATGGCATTTATGCGGGATGCAGTTGTAAATGCTTTTAATGTTATTGACCATAAACACTTGCCTTCCTCTCAGCCTCAAAAGGAAGTTAATAAGAAGAGTGTTCGCACTGAAGGCAGAAAAAAAATTAGTGATCAATCTTCTTCAGGCATAACTGTTAATTTCTATTACCTACCAGAGACCGAGCTTGCGCTGCGGCGCATGATGTCCAATAGTAACAACAGAGATAACGTTAAAGCGACTATCAATACACTTGAAAATGTAAAGGGATCTTTGTCGGTGTCGTCACGACCCAAGAAACATGAGAAACAGCAAGGCCATTTGTTTAAGCCCCGAAGCAATAGTAAGACACCCCCAAATCCCAACAAAGCAATTAATGATCTCTTTTTGGGAATGACCAAGCTAACCCCTGTCCACAGGGGCATTGAGAACGATGGCGACACCTCGAGACCGATTCCGGCCTCATTCAAAGGCCGTCCCAATGCGTCTAAACATGTATCAGGAGAAGTCAAGGCAATTGAGGCATTTGCATGGCAACAGGGTTCTCCGGGCTGTAACAGCGGTTCCCTCGGTCGGCACTCATCGGGGCCGTCACCCAACCACTTTTTCTTCATCGCGTCACAGAGCCACGATGTGCGTCGTGTTCTCTCAGCACAGGCAGGACTGCTGCGCTGGGCACAACATCCCGATTGTGTGTGGATAGAGCTCAAGTCCGCTAGCTATTCGTACCCCGATCCGCCCGTGGGATCGGTTACGCAGGGTGACGTCGTGGGTCGGGCCGGGGCCCCTGCGAAGCTCGGTGGGGCCGATACGCATCGTCTGTCCGCTGCTGACGTCGCCTTTATGAAGCACTTGGGTGTCCTTCAAAGCGGAGCAGGGCGTGAACAGCGGCCTCCACAGACAATCTTGGGGGCACACCGCAACCCAACCGATGCAGGTTCTACTATAGACAAATCAGAGGTGGTTTGTAAAGAGGACTTGCGCGCGGGAGCGTCTTCCCTATCTTGCGACAATGGTCACACTCCAACTGTTGGGAATCGGAAGCGTAAACGTCAACATAACCCTAATCCACTTTCGATGAAGAAAAAGCAGAAGCGTGAGTCTTTTCGCATTGGGTGAAGTAAAATTTGAACCATACGTCTTACCTAAGCGAAGGGTGGTGGGCCGTGAAATGACTCGCATTTGGGTATTTGTGAGGAGCAGTTTAGAGGGGTCAAATAAAAAAATCCAAAATGCATGGCACAGTTGGACTGATTCACGCACCAACTTTAACCATAAATGGTATAGTGAATTCTAGAACGGTGATTTGTGTTGCTTTGCATCATATTTAGCCCATCTATATCGCTCCTTGTGTTTTTCCAAAGACGATCATTTGGTCTTATCTTCTTCTATCTTCATTATTTATAATTAGTTTAAATGATTTTTGAACTATACATTCATTTTTTTTTAAATTGTGTTAACACAGTTTCTCTTTTTTTTTTTTTATACACAATCTTCCATAGTTAGCTTTGATATTGATAACCTAGATCTCATTACAGCATATTACACTTTATAAATCCTTTTATCTCTTCCACTAGAATTTACTTTCATTTTGATTTGTGTGAACGTAAATATTTCTTTTTTCGTCTGACAACATATATATATATATACATGAATGTTATATATATCTATATTTAGTATAAATCGTTTTGAAAGTGTGAGAACCAAATATTTCTTAGATATTTAGAAATACTATTACCAATTCCAATCGTTGAAGAGTGCTAATGCCTTTGAGCCACGCCGACCTACTTAGCATTTTGTTTTATCTCAATTTACCACCACAAATTTTAAATGAATCACGATGTGAATGCGATTTGTCTTGTCCCTTAAAGGTAACTCAACGGAACTATTCATCTGACTCTTTAAAAACTTCATTACCTTCATTAGGGTGGTGTACGGACACTGCGGCGTTTCTGTACCGCTGTTCTGGCCTTTTATACTCACCTTCGCACATCCAAAACGTTTTTGAGCAATTTTTTTTTCAGGACTGCAATGGTAATCTGGAGCGACTTCATCTAAAGTGGCAGGAACGACTTGCCACTTGGCGCAAGGAAGAAGAGCTATCGCAGCAGCAGGGTGAGCATTGCCACATGATGCATAGCATGGCCTTTGCGAACACGACTTCGTCCTCACAGAAATACTGTCTGTCTATCATGTCGAATAGCAATGGATGTAGCCCTACGCCATCGATGGTTCTTTTAAGTGCGTCTAACGCGTCTGTTTATACTAAGGATTACATGACCGATAAACACTCAGAGATTGACCGCGGCTGTGATACTCAGAGAGACGCGACTATTGCGTTTGTAGATCCTACTTCACCCAGAAAACGGGATAGAGCATCCCAGGAGTTTACTGCATCGTCATTTATAAGTAGCAGCACACGAGTGATCAGTGGTGTGCGTGCAGATGCTGTCACTAAGACGTTGGACGAGATGCCTTCTATGGCCCCTGGAGTGGTAACGTCTAAACCAATATCCAGTGTGGAAGACAATCGAACCGTTAAGTATGAAATATCCTCACCAATACAACGCCACAGTTCACGCAGAATTATCAATGTCGGGGGGACTTCTGATGAAGAAAGAAGCTCTTTGCCTCCTGTTGCTGCAGGAGAGATGACTGAGATAATTCCTCCGCATCAACGAGTCGAGCAAAAAGATTCAAGGTTGAACAATGAAGTTGTGGTGGGCTGTAATGCCAGTGATTATGACGATGACGAAGACGAAGTATGGTGCTTTTCTGATCACACGCCGGAGCAGCGTGCATTAATGCATCGCTTACGATACAATACACTCCTTAGCCCTGAAGTCCTATCGAATATTTTGCAGCAATTCTTTCTTGTGGACGGCGCGGGTGTTTTTTTCCTGCCGGTTCCTGATCAAACCATTATGGAGTATAATGAAGTGCGCTCTGGACCTTACTGTGATGTTATCTATGCACCTCAATCGCTTATGCAAGTGAAACGCGAGATACTTGAGAGCCGGAGGCGGTATTATCAGCTTAAGCAGCCATTTGAGTTGAACTCCCTTCGACGGTACAATTCAGACTTCAAACATACCAGAGCGATGGATCGCGTTTTGAAGGAGATTGAGCATGGAGCAACGCAGGACCAGACTCCTTTTATAAAAGAAATTACTGGACCGAAAATTCTATGGCCCACGCAATATAGCCATAACCGTCAAGATGATGATGAGATCGCTAATGATGGTGGTGAAATTAGGCACATACAAAAAGGTAACATGCATTCGCAAATACTCATGGATGAGCAGAAAGTTACAATTGATAGTTCCGAAAACTCTGACAACGATTTTAAATTATCAGTGTGTAGCCATGCAGACCAGATTCTCACAATCGCGGAGCTTGAGCGAGCAGCATGGCAGATAGCTGCAAATTGCGTAATGTTCAACGCTCCAGAGTCTTATTACCCCAATACTGCACGACACTTCGCAAAATCATGCAGCAAGATATTAGCTCGGTGGTGCGAGGAACAAATGCAGCGTTTTTAAATGCTAAAGGAAATGAAGGACTATCAATGAAATGATTCAAGTCAAAAAACGAGAGGTGACACTCGCTAAATCAATAACAAAAAATGAGGGCAGAGAGTCAGGGAGTTAATAATATTGTCAACTTTGATTCGGTTTATAAGGGTTCACTTTAGTGTTGCTTTAAATGGGCAACAGGGATGGCACTGTGCTGTTTCCCCCCTTTTTTCCGCACATATGTCTTTTCATTTTCTTTTGTTTCCTTCGTAAACCCACAATGCCATGCGGAGACAAAGCAGCGTTATGAGTGTGCCACTTGTTCTTTTCGACTATTACCCTTTTCTCAATCATCAAATATTAAGATTTTAAGTTTTAATTAACCACCTACATCAAAAAGTTATTTTCACTACCACTACCACTACCATTAAGAGTTCAAAATGATGCGAACTGCTCGTTTGTCTGCCGATGCGACGGCCTTTTTCATGCCCACCATCAGCTTCATTGGTAACGGCGCTCTGTCAATGGCGAGCTCGAAGATCAAGTCATTGAATCTTAGAAACCCGTTTATTGTGACCGATGAGGGCATTCTCAAATCTGGGATGCTCGAGCCGACGATCAAACTTCTGAAGGCTGAGGCTGGCGCCCAGAATGTGACAGTGTTCGACAGCGTGCAGCCGAACCCGACCGTTAAGAATGTGAACGATGGGCTGAAAATGCTCAACGCGTCGAACTGTGATTACATCATCAGCCTTGGCGGTGGGTCCCCGCATGACTGTGCGAAGGGTATCGCACTCGTGAAGAGCAACGGCGGCGAGGTCGAAGATTTCGAAGGATTAGACAAAGCCGCCAAGCCCCAGTTTCCCTTGGTCGCGGTTAACACCACGGCCGGCACGGCAAGTGAGCTGACTCGCTTCGCGGTGATCACGGATGAGATCCGACACACCAAGATGGTGATCACGACCGACATGTCGACGCCGCTCATTGCGGTGAACGCGACGGAATTGATGATGAAACAACCCAAGTCGCTCACAGCCGCCACCGGGATGGACGCGCTCACCCACGCGGTCGAGGCCTACGTCTCCATCGCAGCCTCACCGATTACAGACGCCTGTGCGCTGCAGGCAGTCCGCCTTATTAAGAGGAATCTTGTCATGGCAACCTTCCACGGCGACAACGTCGAGGCTCGGGATGGCATGTGCTACGCCGAGTACCTCGCCGGTATGGCCTTCAACAGCGGTGGCCTCGGCTACGTGCACGCCTGTGCACACCAGATGGGCGGCGTGTACAACCTGCCGCACGGCGTCTGCAATGCAATTTTGCTGCCCCACGTCGAAGAGTTCAACAAGACGGTCGTGCCGCACCGACTTAGGGATATTGGCGAGGCTTTGGGGGTGAGCACTGTCGGGATGTCGGATTTATGTGCCGCAGATGCCGCCTTGAGCGCGATTCGTGAGTTGTCTCACGCGGTTGAGATCCCGTCCGGGTTCGCGGCACTGGGCGCTGCAAATGAGAAGGATCTACCCATGCTGGCAGAAGCCGCTATGAAGGACGTGTGCGCCTGCTTCAACCCCCGAACAGCTACAAAGGAGGATGTTATGCAGATATTCCGCAATGCTTTTTAGGTTACACACTTGACTGAAATCTGTATTTTATGATGGGGGGTGAGGTCTATGGTTTGTGTGTTTGTTATGGTGTAGATTTTTTTTTTTTAACCATATGAAAATTTATTTCGTGTTGCACCATTTTTTTTAGTAACTTTGTGTAAATCTAACATCAAAAATTTTCTCCAAAGGTGGAAGCCTAATTTTCACGGGCAGAGAGGAAGCAAACTGTGAATATAGAAACGTATTAGGAAGGTATTTTGAGACCTCTTTGTCCCATTTCTTTATTTACTTCTTTGTACGTTTATTTTATTAATTATTTTCACCAGTGCTTCGTTTTAGTGACGCTTCTGAATGATGTCATTATAGAAGACGCTTAACATCACACCGAGGAACCGAAGAAGTGTAACTTGAACAGCACATCTTTTCACTTAAATGTAATGATTTTTTGACAATATATTACTTTTCGTTATATTTTATTAATTTATTTATACTTTCACTTAACTCTTGAACACTTAGCTGAAGAATATAATTAAACGTTTTTTGTTTATAATTTTGATTAGTTTAATTATATTTTCATTATTTTCAGGAACAAATTATTTCAAACTTACCATGCAGGAATATTTACGCGAAAATTTGTGTATTATATTACAAAAAAGAAGATTAATAGCAATCAAAAAATAGTAGTAGTAGGACAAAGAATACTTATCAAAAAAATATATATATATATATATATATATTTCCGAAACTATTTTATTTATTAATAGTAGACGATTACAAATACTGGTGTGAAAATCTAAATATATTAATATAACAGTTTAATTTAATGAGGAGTTTGGTATATGACAAAATAATACCAGTTAAAGCACCCGAGTTCTTTTTCCAGGGTGGTGTGTTGTGAATGGTTGCGGAGGTAATGTGACAAGGGTGAATACATTTCTTTTAGTCCTTTTTTTTCCTCAACCCTCTTTTTGATGTGAGTGAGCCATTATTCTTGAAAGCGTAGTTTGCTTAATTCACTCGCTAGTTATTATTTGCTGATCGTGTTGCGTTTTCTTTAATAGAAAGAGTTGATCTTTAGACTAAGCTGTGTGGAAACAATTTAGTGTAAAGCACGAATACCGATACGAAAGAAACCAGCATGCCTGTGTTCAATATTATTTTGAAGGCAGAGGGGTGGGAATGCGTTGCTGCCGTGCGCCCCTCGGAGGGTCGCTACTGGGCTCTGAAGTGCCGCTGCCTTTCGTGTCACGAGGTAACCGATAATTATTTGTTCATTGATTCGAAGGAGTCATACCAAAGTAGTGGTGGTGGGGTGCGCAATTACGTCTCGAAGTGTCATTTTTGCAAGGAGAGCGTCACTGCCAATGTGGTCGTTGCACCACCTTCTTCAGGAATGAGCCACAAGAACAGCAACCGCAGTGTCCCCTCACTTGGTTCATATAACCCTGAACAGCATAGCGAAGGGGGTGCTGTAGTGCAGCTGGATATGCGCGGCGCGGAGCCTGTGGAACTGCGGCTCGATGATCAATGGGTGGTGGAGGGCATGAGTGGCGTGGTATTTAAGGACGCGGATCTTTCGGAGGATTGGTATGAATACGACGAGACGGCCCGCTCGACAGTGAGCATCAGTGGCGTTTCAGTTTCATTTCATCGTGTGAAAAAGTAGGGGCTAAGTGGGGTGGAGAGAGACGTGGGAAGCTATGGGAGCGATGCGTGGTGGTAGGTAGGAGTTACATGGTACGCTGGATCAAGATGTGCTCGGAAGACTTCTCAAGCACGTCGGCAACTGTCAAGTGAAAGGACCTATGGCGACAGCATATGTACAGTCAATCTTTTCACGTATACACCAACAGGGCGTTCTAGCATAGCTACGTGGCATCAATACCTAGTGTTTACGGTTGTAACAAAATATGATGACAACTAATTCGTACAGCGACAGCACCCATGTATTTGTTGCCGGTGATTTCCATTTATCACATTTTTTGAATAGCCTGCGTTGCATTTTCAGTTCCATTTATTTCATATATTTTGCTCTGATGCTATTTAGTGATACTTCCCCCCTTTCCCCAGACATACGCATTACTTATTTATAGGTCAACTTTCGCGTTGTGGGGTATTATTTACAGCTTTAGCATTGGAGAGGGGGGGGGGCTTCGTATTAATTGCAGGCCTTATCATGTTTTTTTTTGTTCTCTCTCTATTTAGCTTGCTGTTATCGTCAACGGTTCCACCAGCACTTGGTTCTTAGTGAAGAATACTATAGCACCCAATTGAGACATAGGAAATGGGTTATTTCTTGTTGTCGAACATTTTTAGGAGCTGGAATAGGTTTACGGACGTGGACCCTTTTCACGCATGTGTACACAGGTGGAGTCGAGTTTCATTATTTTACATTTTTTTAATGCAATTATTACAATCTCTGCACTTTGGTGAGCGTTTATTCAGCGTCATTGTTTACCCCTTCCTTGTCACTGTTCTATTTGCATGGAAAGAGGGAGCATGGCGCTGAGGAGAGGAAGTTCAAGAGCTTTTCCACTTCCCCCCCCCCTATCTTTTAAGGAGAGGACTTTGTTTCTTTAAGTATTATTGTTATTGTATAGTTTTACATTAAGTAACGAACACTTTTATAACGAACCAAAGTCAATAAGAAAAACATACATAGTCGCATTTGAGTGACAAAGAAAGTGGACAGAGTGTGATTGATAAGGGCGTAAAAGAGGTGGTAAACTACCCTTTCAAGGTCAGAAAGTGAGACGAAGGGGAAATAACGACAACAATAGTAATAGGTGGCGGAGAAACAAAGGTAGACCTAGGGATAACCATACGTAAAGGCATACATAGTTGATCCAGCGCCATCGATTTGAACTTCAATGTTTCTTGAAGCAGAGGAGAACGCGGAACTCCTTGAGTTGCTCTCACAGGTTCGTGCAGCCGCTGCTCTTGAGGGTGAAGATAAATTGCCGTCAGCCGAAGCTTCCTCAAAGGTGCTACAATCGGTGAAGCTACAGCACCGGGGTGTTAGCGAGGCGCACGCGGAGTTGGGCACACAGGCTAACATCTTTCATCGCGAAAGCCCGCCTGGCGTTACACCAGCTGAGGCCATCTACACTCTGTGTGAGGCTCACCAACAGTCTGTGTCGCCCTTGGACGAATGTTCAGGAAGCGTTGGGGACACCGAGAAGGAATTGTGGTGCTCACCGGAGCTTAACTCGTCTAACGGTTACAATGGGACGCACCTACATTCGATGTTTATGACCAACGTTTGTGGCGTCTCACCCGCTTCTATGTTGCCCAGGCAAGTGGTGGGCAGCGGGGCAGTTCACACTGTTGGCATGGTTGAAGCCAGAGGTCACCATGCACACCCGGACTCAACAGGGAGGCCCCTCTCTAGCGAGCACAGTGGTATTTTTCAGCATACCGAAGCTTTGAGCAGTCTACACCGTGTAGACGAGAACTCGGCCTCTCAGAAGCAGCTCAGCTTCACGGAAGGCACAACCGTTACCGCATCAGCTTTTGCCTACACGACTTCCTCGACTCGTGTGACGGTGAGCCCGACCGATGCGACGCCCTGCGACGTCCTGCGACCAAGTGAACAGTCCCCGCGGCGAGCGGAGATGCGCTATACCCTCAGTCAGACTAAGGTGGTGGATACCCCCGACCTACCATCGTCAGGGATTGTGCCATCAGCGCAGCTTCCCAGCGGGATAGGGGGGCGAAGCACTATACCAATGACTGCGTCATGTGAATCGTTCTCAGCACCGCAGCTGATGTGTCCTTGTGCAACACCACCCACAACCACTACCGTGCATGGTTCGGGTCAGACCTACGGGGGCCTCTTCCATGGGTGGGACCGATCTCAGACTAGCACCGCAGGTGCAGCACTGCCTTTCTCATCAGAAGGTGGGAGCCCACATTCTGCTACACCGCACCATCAGAGGGTTATTCCGTGCACAACTTCCTCGGGTGTGAGACATGTACAGGTGCCAATCCAGCATCCGTCAGGAGAAGGAATGCGAACGCTAAATGGGAATGTGTCACATGCTCAGGCTGTTGATATCGAATTTGGAACAGGCATCGGACGTGGCACAGGCCAACATACCGACTCCACTGTGGTGGGCTCCACAAAGAACAACAATATCCACCATGTGATGTCTATGAACCGTTCATTATCTACAACACCAGTGCACAGGGGTGGGTGGGGTGGTGACGGGTGCGCTACAACCGATGTTTGGCAACAAGTTCTTCCTCAGACAGTTAACGGTGAAGATTGTGGTACACCTCATCATCATTTATTCAGACCTCGCACAAATGAGGTAAATATTTTTATGTTACCGTCTCCACCTCGACCCTTGGCGGCTTTACCATATCCATCTTCTGCGTCTGGAACAGCTCAGCAGATGCAGCACATCCCTTTTGCTCCTGACTCACCTGGGCGCAGCCCCGTTGACCCAACCCACATCCATCACTACCTTAGTTCACTCCATGTCGCTACCACGAGAGGAGGCGCTGAGGCTTTCTCTCGTTCTCAGCCTAATCTGGAGGGTGCTTACCAGCCTCCCAAGTCAGGTTTCAGTAACTTAACAATGATGCAAGAGCCACCAGTGATCACTATGCACGCAGTGCGTCCGAAGACCTCGACTTCTGCGGACCCACCTTCTCATACATCACGACCTATATCGCAGCCATCAAATATCCCTAACGCTCGTGCCACCACTTCCACTGTAGCCAGTACCACAAAAGCACCTAATAGCACAAGTGTATTTTTGTCCTCTATTGCTCATCTGCAGGACGGACATAACCATTGCGGCGGCAAATCTAATGGGATGGACTGGCAACGTGGCTTTGCTAACGTAGTTGGTCCATCTCAGTCGACAAAATCAGAGGACAACGGTGCTAATACCCCTGGTAGTGGTGGCCCACCGCCATCGGAGCGGTATGCGCATTATCTGCAGCGTGGTGTTCTGACAAGCCCGTTTATGATTGCTCAGCAACCTAATGTGAATCTGCAGCGACGCCCTAACAGTACCACCGCCATTACGTTGAACGCCACGGTCACCCCCAAGACCATCAAAAGTTCAAATCCTCGAAACGCATCTACCAAAGGCGCCAGCGGCACTCGTCAGTCAACCCACCACCACTCCCATGGTACTGCAGCAGGATCACCCAACGCGCCCGGATGCGTCTCACCGTCTATCGCAGCCACCTTACTGTTGTTCCTGAATACGCCTGAATGCGGAGATGACAGTTTCGAAAATTCCCTCACCGATGATGATGTGGCTGGTGGGGTTCTTGGGAAGCAGATCCTAGCGCTCTCGCGTGACCAGCAGGGTTGCCGCTCTCTTCAAGCCGTGCTAGATTGCGAGGCAGCAAATCGCTACGGTGATGGTGTAATACCCTCTACACGTGTGCGAGGTTCGCAGGACTACGGCGGCACTAAGCTCCCCCAAAAGGATGATAGCGAACGGTATGGAGGCGATACAGAAGTGGGTGCAGTGAATACGGTGACAAGCGAAGGTGTGCCTTCGCTGCCACAACTTTCCCTTCCTTTACGTCGAATCATCGCAGCCTTGGAGCCGCACTTACCTCAGGTCATGTCGGATGCCTACGGGAACTTTTTGGTTCAGAAGCTATTCGAAGTACTGAGTAACGACGAACGCTTGCCACTTCTACGTAAAGGCTCTATTCTCCACAAAGGATTGGGTGATGTGGCGTGTTCTGCACACGGTACCTTTGCTGTGCAGCGTCTTGTTGAGACATTGCGGAGTGAGGCTGAGGAGCAGGCTGTCTTTAGCAGCCTCGGCGATCATTTGGTTCAATTGTTGCTCGATGCTAACGGCGGACACGTCTTACTGAAGGTAATGAGCTATATTAAGGGTGTATACGGATCTCGAGGGACTGGTGTTGTCTCGATGGCTATCAGTCCGGTTTCTGTTAATTCCCATGCCATACCAGGAGGGGGTATTGTGGAGTCCAATTCCAAATACCATGGCAATACGGCTCAAGCTACGGAAGAAAACAACTGTCCCAGAAATGCGTTGCGAAGTACCGAGCTTGCTATCGATGTGTTACGGGTAAAGATACGTTTCTTGTACGATGGTCTTCTGAAAAGCCTTCTGGTAGTATGTCGACATCGACAGGGATGCTGCATCACCCAGAAATGTTTGGATTTCTTTGCACAGATATTTCCAGTTACATCCGACATCCACGATGCGTCACTTACCATTTCCCAGTTATCTGAAAACGAAGATTTTTTTGTCGGGTTGGTGAAAAAGCTGTTGGAACACCTTACGGCATTGGTGATGGATCCTTACGGCAACTACGTTATAACACACGCGGTGGAAGTATGCTATGCCCGTGGGAGCATCCAGCTTGTAGATGATGTGGCTCAGCAGATGCAAGAGCGCACAACAGTGTTTTGCAAGGATAAATATGCTTCTAATGTGATGGAGCACGTCTTGCGGTACAGCAGCGAGAAGCGAATCCGTGCTTTTTGTCGCAACCTTTTGACGCCTTCTTCACCAGCTTTGTCTGTTTCACAGGAGAGGAGCCTTGTACGGGGCAATATTGATAACAAGAAGGCCCCCAAAATAAAGGATGTGCATAGTTGCGAGAATGAGGGGAGCACAGCACCAGGGGATTCAACGGTGCTATCTGATTGTCATCTCTGGCCGCTTGTCGACATAGCCTTGGATCCGTTTGGCAATTATGTTGTTCAAACATTGCTGACAGTGGCGCCAGTGGACGAGTTGCTCCGTCTGGAGGACACTACTCAACCCAGCTTGAGTAAGTCTCTTCAACAGAACAACGAGAAGCAGCAGACTCATGATGGGAATCCACGTCTTTCGGGTAGGCAGGGTAATCATACCACCACATCGGCGAACAAGACGCGCGGCAATACTTATGGCTTATTGCCCATGCTGCAGCGGTACTTGCCTCTTTTGCAGGAGAAAAGCTTCACCCGAAAGATTGAGACTAAAATGGAGCTCGCGCTTCTGCGTGTCGAGGAGGAAAAAATGCGACGGCAACAGCAGAAGTGAATTTATTGTTTGAACTGTCCGATAGGTTTTATTTTTCTCTCCATTATTTTAAGTATGAATACCTGCTGGGATATACCCAGAAGGGATAAAGAAAGTATTCTTTTCTATATAAAATGGTAAACTAACCCATGCGAAAGTGGAACAAATATACTTTTAATTTTAAACGCACAGCAGTAAACAGACATGGATATACGTTTCAAAATATAGCGCACGTCTATAGATTATAATGTTCATTACTCTTGCGAAACGTTCGGTATCCTTTTTTTACTTTTGAAATAGTGTTGAAAATAGTTATTTATAGAAGTGACTGGCAAAATGCACCCCACCGATAAGATCCAATATTTCGGAAGGGGCTTGAGGTGGCCTCGTAGTTGCGTATAGTCCACTCTTTTTTTTTCCAGCCTAGGGGCCTTTTTTGGGGGGGTCAAGAGGGGGTTCAATGGCTCCCCCTGACCTCTTTAAAAGAGGGGTTGGGGGCCTCCCCTGAACAAAGACAAAAAATGACACCCCGTACAAAACAAATTTAACTTTTTTTCGCTATGACCCATTTGCTTTGGACATGTTTTCTATGGGTTCACGGACCTTTTGATTTACACAAGGGGGGGGGGGTTGGCTCTCCCCACTAAATGAAATGCGATTCCCCCAAACATTTGCCCAATTATCCAAAAGTTATTTTCGCAGAAGGGCGACCCGAATCGCTATCCCGGGGCTTTCGTATGGTCTTTTCCCAATGGGGTCCCCCAGTTTGGGGGATTCAACGGCAGGTGCGGGGCGCTTAAAACGGTTGCCATTGTGTGGGGTTGCGCCTGGGTTGGATCTGGTGATGGACTTGACGGCCCGGCGAAGGACTTTGGGCCGATCGCCGTGGGCGATGGGGTTTCTATTCGTGAAAAATGGTTTGCTTCCATGGCCACCAAGCGTTCCTCATGCCAGTCTAAGGTCCATTTTCTCGCTTAGTGTTGTGATCTTGTGGAACCCTGGAATCATCGCGTTGAGAAGGTCGCTTTGAGTCCATGGCCTTTGGAATTTTTTTGGATGGTTGCAAAGGAGTTGCTTCGTAAGGGTAGGGTTGTTCCATTCCTTTTCTTGCATGAAGCCACCCCCATCGCTGAATTTAGGGCAAATATGTTTTTGTTGATATCTGCAAATTAGGGGCCAAAGTACGTAAACCTATTTATATTTTCATCGCTCTGTTGATAGACTAAATAGACAGGTATGAAAAGACAATTTATAAACTCAATGTCCCATTTTCATTGATTTGATACCATAAATTCCTATTCTAGGAGGCTGTATTTC
>HF955210.1:107895-118317 GCA_000982615.1 Phytomonas sp. Hart1 | reverse complement strand
CTGATCGGTGTGCTTGTAGTCCTCGACATCGACTAGCTTGAGCTCGACCCCCCTCATTAACTTCCCAACGTGATTGGGCGTGAGGTCCCCTAGGACTTGGGTGGCGCCGCAGCAAACCGTTTCGGTCAGGCCCCAGCCCTCAATAATAAGCGGTGTCCCGAAAACGACGTTGACGAACTCCTGCGTATCCGCCGAAAGCGGGCCACCGCCAGACAGCATCCCGTACAATTTCCCGCCCAGCATTTTACGGACCTTTGAAAAGACCATCTTATTCCAGAATGGCGTTTCCTTGCCTTTGAGAAGTGCATCACGACGACTATTATAAGCCTTCTTGAAGATGGCGTGGCGGATGGTCCCTGGTTTGGGTAGTTTCGCCTCAATCGCTTTGCGAATGGTATCGAAGACGCGCGGTACCCCTATGATCATCAATGGTTGGTATTCCCGCAGATCACCATGGGGAAAGGCGAAGTTGTCCGTCAGCGTCCGTGGCGAGCTAAAGCAGACAACCATGCCGAAGTCCATGCATATATTCACAATGGAGAACTCCAAAATATGCGCAAGTGGAAGGTACGCGCAGTACCCCCCGCTAAGGGTACTCCATGGGTATAAAGACAAGATGCGTTCTTTGAGAATTGACATCCCAGCGCACAGACTGCCATGGGTGTGGACGATCCCCTTTGGGTCGCCCATGGTGCCGCTGGTGAACATTACGAGCGCCTCTTGGTTTTTGTCGTCAGGGATAAAAATCGGGGTATCATGCATCTCCTGACCTTTCGCCAAGACGTCTTTCCAGGCGACCGCCGTGAAATCACCTAAGTCTATATTTGAAGGAAGGTTGTCAAGGTAAATAATGATTGGCTTCATGTCATACTGCTTGAGTAGTTTGATTAACAATTGGACAATTTTAGCATTGCAAATAATTGCCGCGCTCTTGGTTTTCTCTATCACACGTAGAAGCGCATTTTCGCCGAGGTTGAGGTAAACTGTCGAGGCGAGCATATTCTGCGTCCAAATGCCATAGATACTAACCATCCACTCCCAACGTGTGTCCTCGTGAATGGAAATCACGTCGTGTTGTTTAAGGCCCAAAGTTAGTAGGCCTTTTCCAAAGCTTTCCATACTATTCCACATCTCCTTGTATGTTATATTCTGGCGCGACCCACAGTGATAGTAGTCGAAAACTTTGGGTTTGTCATTCTCGCCCAACGTGGTGCGCTTTTCTACTTTCAGAATTTCGCGTCTTGAAAACGCGATGTGATCGGGATTTTCCTCGGCGCGTTTCTTAATGCACTGGACCCTGTTAGGGCCATCCCAATATTCTTTAGCCACCGCGGCCTGTTTCTTCGCGTCGAAGCCGCGGAAAAGGTAGATAGGGCTACTGACCGCGGTTTCGGTCCCCTCATCCTGGGACGACTCCTTGCCATGTTTGCGGTACTTTTGGATGATAGAATGCGGCGTCATGGTGCAGCGATTGCACAGGTCCATGATAGAAGCAACTATTCCTCCCATCGTAATATATGTAAGAATTTCCAGACGATAATTTTCCTTTTTTCCAGTGGGCAATAAAATGGAAGATGTGTAAAAGAAAAACAGCTTGCATTGAAAAGTGATAAGCAATAGGGAAAATTAAGATGTAAATGTGGGATAGGGTGATATAGAAGATAAAAAAAAATCAATAACACACTTTTAGTACATACGATTGGTTTCACTCCAAATCAACTTTGCTTGTAATGCTTGGGTTACATTCAAAAAAGTAACTTGTTCAGAGTCATAGATGTTCATACGATAGCCCTCAAATGCCTTGAGAATATATACAAGCGTAGAATGGTGTTGCGGTAGAATTGGAAAAAAGTGAAACTGACCTTTTACTAAACCTTATTCACAATAATCTTGTCATTTTACAAATCCAAACCCTCTTGTGGTGTTCTTTTTCTTTCCGACACGCATCAACCAACCATACATGTGCTTAAACGTAATCATGGTAGCGAACAAAATTAAAAGATCGCGGCGCTTATGAACTCGGAAGGGGGGAGGGGGGGGGAGGAGTCCCGTCCTCGCGCGCGCTCCGTTCCAAAGGGCCGTCATTTCCTCGCCGGAGGAGGTAAGCAATTCTCAATGTACTAAAAGTACATCATCCGCATTTTAAATAGACCGAAAGGTAAAAGGGAGTTGTAGGCAACCACTATTAAAGTTCATCCCTTTTCGTTACATCCTTTTTAAATTGTACAAAGGCTATTTTTTTAGTATAACTTTCAAAAGTAGCGCACTTGATTATACCATGTACGCAAATTAATTTTCGCATAAACTATTATTATTCACTTACTTGTTTAAATCATGCGCATGAAGTTTTTTTTGTGAATTATAGCACTCCTCAAAAAGTAAGTGGAAATCAAACGAACAAGGTTTCTTCATTATGGCTACGCAAAGGATTCATTTATCACACAAATACACTGAATTCCACAGTAACGTAGTTGATTACATCTCCTTTATTTTATCGTTTTTTTAATTATTATTATAAACAATTGTGAATCCGTAGGGTATTATTTGTATGAGGTTCACAAAAAAATTATCAATATATATTTTTTAGATACTCAAATAATATATATCCCGTAGGTGGGTCTAATTGTCTTTTCTTATAGTCATTTATCTATGGAAACTAATAAATCAAGTTGAAAGGTAGAAATAAAGTCCAATACGAAAAAAAAGCGTTTACATGCGCGTAATTTAAAAAGTAAAGAAAGAAAATCAAGCAGAATTCTGTGTATATTCTTCCCTCCTATTCCTTAACTACATATAATTATCAATAACTTATATAAAGGAAATAGATAAATGTATCGAAGATACACTGATATTAGGCTATTTAGTTATGAGCTATATTTAATCCGAAAACAATTCCTGAATGACATCGGCGTAGTGTTTTTCAATAGCGGGGCGGCGAATTTTTGATGAAGCCGTTGTAAGTCCATTCTCTGGCGTCCACTCATCAACTAGAATACGCACTCGCCTGACATGCTCGAAGCCCATTTTACCTTCTCTTTTGGCAAGGTCAACCATGGAGGTCGTGACCTCTTCCTGGAATTTTGTGTTCTTCAAGATGTCAGGCCAAGAACCAGGGATTTTGTGTGTCTTGGCAAACTCAATCGCCTTGGTCTCATCCGTCAGAGCCAACGCACAAATGTAGGGCTTCTGCGCATCGACCAAAATACAGACTCCATTGGCGATCGCGATGGGGTGCTGACAGTAAAGTGCCTCGAGGCTCTCAAGCGCGATATATTCGCCCAGGATATTTTTAGCGAGCCCCTTGATGCGACCTATAAGACGCATATTTCCGTCCTTTGCATCAAACTCGGCAATATCGCCGGTGCGAAGCCAGCCATTTGGCAGCAGCACTTCTTTAGTGAGCTCCGGCTGTTTGTAGTAGCTCTTGAAGAGGAAGTTGCCGTGGAGCAGGAGCTCGCCGCGCGGGTTGGGGGTGTCAGTGTGTTTATACTCCTCGACATCCAACAGCCTGGCCTCGAGACCTTTTAACAATTGGCCGGCCACGCAAACGAACTCACCAAATCGCTGAACAGTCGCATTGCAGACCGTTTCCGTCATGCCATAGCCCTGGACCACGGGCACCCCGAGAACCACATTTAGCCATTCCTGGGTCTTGTCGGCGATCGGGGCGCCCCCACAGCAGATCCCGCGCATCCGCCCCCCCCAAAGCGCGCGTGCGGTCTTAAAGACGACTTTATTCCAGTACGGCGTGTCCTTTCCCTTTTTCAGCGCCTCCAATCGGCTCTGGTAGGCGGTATCGAAGATGCGCCGTTTGAGGGTCCCCGGTCGGGGCAGGAGCTCCTCCACGGTCTTTTTGAGCGTCTCGAAGACCCGTGGGACGCCGATCATCATAAAAGGCCGGTAAAGGCTGATATCCCCACACGGCCTCGCGTAGGTGTCTGTCAACGTCCTCGGAGAGCCAAAGCACAACTTCGCCCCTCGCAAAAGCATGATGTTCTCGCACACGAACTCAAATATATGGGCGGAGGGGAGGTAGGCGATGTAGCTATCCCCCGTCTCTTCACCGACGAGCTCCGAAAGACGATCATTGATGATGTGGACGCCGTGGGTAAGGGAGCCGATGGAGTGCTCCACCCCTTTCGGGTTTCCCACGGTCCCACTGGTGTACATAATGAGCACACTGGTTTCGTTGTTGTGGGGTATGGTATAGGGCAGCGTGCTTTTCATTCCTTTTTGCACCACATCCATCCAGGCGTAGACCTGATAGTTGCCCAGGTCGACAGTCCCGGACAGTTCATCGAGGTAAATGATCGTTTTCATGGGTACCCCATCATCTAAGATCTTCACCAGCTTGTCAATGTTCTTCCCATTGCATACTATAGCGGCACACACCGTCTCCTTGAGGGCGTAGTGAAGTGCGTCGCTTCCCAGGTTTGAGTAAACGGTGACCCCAATCATTTCTTGTGTCCAAAGCCCAAACATGCTTGTAAGCCATTCCCAACGAGTTTCTTCATAAATGGCAACCTTACTCATTTTCTTAATCCCAAGTTCCACCAGACCCCTGCCAAATGCCAGGATAAGTTTCCATAATTCGTTGTATGATATTTTGGTAGGCTCATCCAGATGTGTATACTCCCAGACTCTTTCCTTTCCTTTCGCATCGATTTTTTTTTCCTTTGTCATTTTTTTAATTTTCCTGTAAAAAATGGCATTTTGTGTGTCCCGTTCTTTGCAATTGCGCTCTAGAGACTGAAGGATGTTTTCTCCATCATAAAAATTCGTACTGAAAAACTTGTGCTCCTTATCGGTAACTCGGGCGTAGCGATAAATGCCGCTTCTATCAGGTTCGTCCGGGGTCACTTTTTTATTAATAGGACCGTAGGTTATACGCTCTGAATAGCACTCGGAGTCCTTGGTGGAGATGCTGTTTCTCCACCTCATAATAGAGATCACACAGCCTCCCATTTTCTATTTTTTTTACTTCTAACCACTTTGTGAAACACTACAGTACTCAGGTGTCAAGACACTTTGCTCTTACCTGTTTTGCTTTTGATTGTCCTAAAACTTAGAGACACTTATACTTCCCGTTTTAAGTGTTTTCACTTTACCCTTTCCCTTACACAAAAGTATCCATGTATAAGTTGAATGAGTTAGATATGTAAAGAAATAAGTGTCGAAATAATAAAAGTGGTTGGGTTTAGTTACCAAAATAGTAGGCCATCGAAATATTTGTAAATTTCAGTCCTTTACACTGTGCTTTTCTTTCATGTGTGTATAACAGTTTTTTTTGAAATAAAACGTTAAAAGGTAATAATTAGTTATATATATCCGCATATTGTAAACGAGTTCTAATCTTCCCGACAGAATAGCTCGTTTATAAATATATTGGTACTTCAATAACAAGACAAGTAACAAAAGGATATATACAAGTACAGATGTTGCACATAAAGCGTTAAAAGTTATGCTAAATAGCCATAGCCCGTTTTATTGGGTTCTTTAAGCTGATCACACAGCATCGTTATAATAAAAAAAGATACGACATATATACTTTCCTCCGCTTCATTTAAAACAGTGTGCTCTGAAACTCCTAACAGCGTAAAAAAAAAACATAAACATATTATAGATTATCGTCCTTTACCTTACGGAAGCTCTAAATCGTACATTCTAGATGATTTAGTCGATAAAGGTGGCTTATTCTCCTCTTTTTAAAACTGCTACACAAATTAATTCATCAGGAAAAGAATATATTCCACTTACTAGCATATGTTTCAGAACGGGGGCTCTCATATCTTTGCTTTTTTTTTTATATACATTTGTATATATATTAGTTTTTTTTTGACTTCTAGAGATTTGGTATTTAGAGTCAAGCCCCTAGACTGCTAGTCCCAGAGTATGAAAGCATAATTGGAGGAATTTCGTAGAAAATACAGGGGATTAAGACGGGCTACGATATGGCAGCTTCACAGCCAAGTCGTGAATATGTGTTTTAAAGGTGAGTAATATAGTACTGTTAACTGTAGATAATCCAAAGGTACCTTTTATTATTTCCTTTCATCATATTTTGCTGTATTTGGTACATTTATGTAAATAAATGTCAACAAACTTATAATAAGCGAAGAAATTATATTCTTTGCAGAAAGCAATAAGCTAACCTTTTTCCCCTTTAACCCAATTTTTCCTACGTAAACGCACACATGTATTTTTTTTTGAGTTTCGACCATACTTTTATGATGATATTTCTTGGATTAAGAAACGTACTGATTAAAAATATATTAGGTCAGATCCACACATAAAGCAATGGAAAGGATCGAATTTCCGAATGAAAATAATTATAAAATCTATGCGTGTCCCATCATATTTCCACTCCAAACGAGTAAAATACATCAATAGCCAGGCGAAGTAAACAGATAATCTGAAAAGTAGTTTTCCTTCTTATTACTGTAGCAGACGCATACAATTAGATTTATTTGACTCTCCTCCCCTTCTAAAAGATAGTGTTTATGGGTCTAATGGAATGGGGTGTGCAACTCAACACCGCCTGTGTGAGCTGCCATGGTAGTTAGCACATGCATAATACTATCCCCTGCTTTCCCAACTGTCACACCTATCACTGCACAACAAATCAATATGATCTTAGCATTGCAATATATATGCTGTAAATATAAACAGAGAAAAAATCGGAAAAATGATATGATCGATCTGTTAACAGAATCAACAAAGAGGGGGGAGGAGGGTGAGTGGGAAGTTACGCACAAATCGCATAGATTATTGAGCCGATCAAGTACACAGCATATTTAGTTTTATTATTCTTGCTCCTAGATTTTTTTTTGTTCTCGATGTTTATGACTTTGGAGGGTTATTTCATTACTATCAGAAATGCTTATCCAAGGTGAGACCAACATCGTGACCTGACATGAACTTTTCGTCCTTATTTTTAATTATAAAAGGTAAACTCTGATTTTTTTTAAAGGTTGATATCATTCCTTTTTTTTAGAAAAGTTGCACCGTTTCTTTTCTTTCGAAGATTTGAAAAGGTGCGTAAGCTCACTGTTGACTGCACATGCCACTCTTTTTTGAAGCCTGATCGTTAATCTCTGAGTAAATATCGGAATCTATTGTTGATGCAACATTGCCTGCGGCCTGTGGTGTGGGTACGTTTCGTCCATTCGTTGGGAGAGATTGATCCTCTCTAACTGTATCGACATTTGTTGGGAGGGATTGATCCTCTCTAACCGTATCGACATTCGTTGGGAGAGATTGATCCTCTCTAACCGTATCAACATTCGTTGGGAGAGATTGGCCATCTCTAGCCGTATCGACATTCGTTTGGAGAGATTGGCCATCTCTAGCCGTATCGACATTCGTTTGGAGAGATTGATCCTTCTTAACTGTATCGACATTCGTTGGGAGAGATTGGTCATCTCTAGCTGTATCGACATTCGTTTGGAGAGATTGATCCTTCTTAACTGTATCGACATTCGTTGGGAATGTGACCTTGTCTGGCTTATGGTTCGGCTCTGGAGTGTCTGTTGCGAGTGCGGAAACTTCAGTAACCATAGTGGATGACTCACAAGGAGCCTGAGATACGGGCTGAAACGCTGGGTCATCCTTTGGGCTAGAGCCAACACTACCATTTCCACCCTGAACGTTCGCCGCTTCTTTGGAATTTTTCTTGTCCCTTCTGGAGGTTTTCCTTGATTCAGTCGCTACGACACGGTCTTTTTGCTCCACCGTTGTCTGGGTTGTTGTGTCTCTAACATTCTGCCGCTTCTGCTTTCGGTTGCTCTTTACAGTATCCCCTTCGTCGTGTTGGCTGCTAACCACCGCGCTTCCTTTCGGAGCATTCGGCTTAATTTCACTTCGTTGGTTGCACGCGGAGCAGACTAGGTTACCCTTTCGGCCCCCCCGTGTCGCGCGGTCCCCTTTAGCGAACTCGCCGCAGGTGACGCAGAATCCATAGCCGGTCTTCGCCCAGCAGTTGTAGCAGTAGTACCGCCGGTCCCTCTTATCGATGCGGAGGTCGTCGCGCTGCTTTTTGTAGTGGCACTGCGCGCAGCGTTGGCTTGGGGGCGATGATGGGGCCACCCCCTTTGCCGTCTCCTCGCTGAGGGCGCTCACTTGCCTGGCGGAGGGGGACGGGGTCAGGGTGGGGGGCGTAGGGGGCCTGACATCGGAGTTTCCCTTGCGCACGATGTGCAGGGAGGGCACGATGCTGGCCAGGAGCTGGAGCTGCGACGGGGCCTCCGCGGCGGGCCCGACCGCCTGCGTCGTCCCCCGCGTAAGTATCTCGGAGGCCTTCGGGAAGTGGGAGGCGAGGGGAAAGTCAGCGGCGGACGTCCGGGACGGGGGCCCATCCGGGGCCAAACGGGCCATCGCGATGCCGTAGGACGGTGGTGGCGCCGCCTTCGCCGTGTCCGCCGGCGAGGCGTGTGGGATCTCAGACGCCACGATTTGCTCTGTGATCAACCACGACACGAACTGCGAGCGGGGGATCAGGCAGGACTGCAGCAGTTCTTTTACGTCGTGAAGGTAGTCGGGGCGCACGAGGTCATAACGGATGCGACTGAAGGTCCAGCTCTGCTGAAGTCCGCTCCCTTGGAGGCGACAGGTGATGATGCTGCCCTGGACAATTTCGGAGTGACGAACGACGACAGTGGCGGACTCGTACTGCACATACTTCTTTTCGAATTTGTTATACACCTCAAGGGCGTAGGTGCGGCATGGGAGCTCGTAGGAGTCGTCCATGCTATGGCGCTGACTAAAGGTAGTACCTAGCCTACTTTGAGACGTAATGCTATCTTTGATCGAAGACTCAAGGGATGGCTCTTGGGTTTCATGCGCACGGATGAAGCCTCCTACACGAAAGTCTGCTGTTATCGAGTCAGGTGGGCGCCAGAGCAATACATGATCGGACCGATGAAGTAGCTGGGTGGGTTGCAAGACGATACCTTCGCTAGCGTATTCCTCGGAGTCTAAGAGATTCAACGTGTTGGAAAGCTTGTGTTCGGATTGGTACGCAATCACACAGTCCACATCATTTGAAAAAGTCACTTTTTCTTCAGATAATAAATAGTTTTGGAGTATCGCCTGACGCTCGTCCCACAGCATGCGCATGGAGATATTATTTGATGGCTGATTTTTTTCGCTCCAGAAGATTATGTCATAAACAAGAAAGAATTCCTTGTGACGATTCCGCGAAAAGCGCGTGAGAATTCCCTCCAATACAAAGGAAGCAATATTGTCGAGACTTTTTCCCATCCAAGGTTTTCCTGTCATCAGGAGCACTGCCCGCATATGAGGAGGGATCAGGTACATCTTTTCGTTCACGTAGAGCAAGAGGTAATGAGTGCCTTCGGGTTTTTTTCGAACACGGTAATGTGTTTTAATGGCATTTAGACGCGCCTTATCGGTCATCTCTTTTGTTGAAAAAGGAACTAATAGAGTAGAGGTTGGAAAGTGGAAACCTCGAACGCTGACGCATTCAAACAGCGCGATCATAACGCGATAATATTCCTCATAGGAGTCTACAATGACGTTTGAATGTGATTCTTCGTAGTAATGGGTACGAATTCCTTTCGTTGGGGGCTGCACGCAGAAGCCCAGAGAAATTGTACGCAGGTTCTGAACCACTTCCTTTTCAGTTTTAGAAGCATCTACAACGCGGTACATGAATGCCATCTTCGCCAAACTTGCTACTCGGGCGTGGATGACATGATGATACTTGAGCTTTTCGCGCAGTTCATCGCCTCCACTCATGCGCCGAATAAGGGTATCATTGTCTGCGCATTCCATGCCGATGATGCCTACAAAAGGGATATTCTTTGATTGAAGAAGCATTGTTAAGTAGTAAAGGTCCTCAATACCTCTTAAATTTTTGTCAATTATGAGACCTTTGATTGTTCGATGCAGTTTCTGTTGCTCTAAGAGCGCATCCAGGCGCTTACTGAGTGCGTCGAAGACGTCTTTTGTCTTCTCCCACAGGGAGTGCTTTGTGGATCCCTCTGGTAGAAAATCTGCGCCCGAAAAGAAAGCCCAGCCTAAGCCGTCGGCCTTGAAGCTGTTGACGAGCTCCCGACCGAGGGTGGTCTTCCCCACAGCGGGCGGGCCGGCGAGCAGGACACAGGAAAACTTTGGCGGCTCCTTGGAGTTGAATGCGGCCAGTGAAGCGTTACCGACACTCACTTTGGCCTGTTGAGGAGCCAGCGGCTGCGGGAAGCCCGTGTGTGGCATTGGGATGTTGGGGACCTGCGGGGAAGGCGCGGCTAAGGGGAAGCTGAGGGTCTGCGGGGCCAGACCGGGAGGGAACCCCCCCTGGGACTGCGGGCCCGGCGTCGCCCCAGCGGGTGCGCCAGGCGGGGGCATCGGGAAGGGCATCGGCATCATGGGAATGGACATGGGCATCGATAGATGCATTGGGAGCAT
>HF955210.1:97365-107715 GCA_000982615.1 Phytomonas sp. Hart1 | reverse complement strand
ATGGGCGATCGATAGATGCATTGGGAGCATCGGGGAAGGCATCTGGTGGGGCATCTGAGAGGGTATTTGGGAGGTCATCTGGGAATGCACGGGGGGCGGCATCTGGGAATGCACGGGGGGCGGCATCTGGGAGTGCACGGGGGGTGGCATCTGGGAGTGCACAGGAGGGGGGATCTGGGGGTGCATTGGGGGCGGTAACTGGGAGTGAACGGGAGGTTGCATCTGGGGGTGCATTGGAGGAGCTATCTGAGGTTGCATCTGATGTGGCATCTGAGATTGGATTTGGGGGGACATCTGAGGTTGCATCCCTGGATGTAAGAACATTCCCGGCTGCGGTATAATGTTTAGGCCTGGAGACTGCTGCGGTACCGTGCCTGGCTGAGTTCCTCTGAAAAAAAGCGTGCTGACCGGCAATGGTAAAATTTGAAGTGGTGGAGGAGGGGGTGGTGGCATCATACCGGGTTGTGGGACATACGATGGGGGCTTTTTCTTACTGACAATATCCTTTGGTGGCATTATCGGGGTCGCAGGGAGTTCTTTGGGCTTGTACGTGGGAGTATTAGAGGGCACCTTTTCCCCGGAATCTGCGGTTCTATGTGGCATGAATGACTTTGCGTACGCGTTAAGCCCCTTGAAATTGTCCTTAGATGCCTCAGCATCAGATGGAAGAATTATTTCTGTAGAAGCTAACTCAGAAGCCTCTAAAGGGGCCGGTGGTTGTGGGTGGGATTCAACTGTTTGAGGATATACCATCAAAACACGTTCAGTACTTCTTTGTAGCGACTATAAATATATATACGAACACTTTCGGGCCGATTTTCTTTGATCACACCTTCCGTTCGTCAAGATTCAATTTTATTTTAAAGCAAGAAAGGTTAACAAACTACGATAATCACCGAAGTTATGACTATGGCTATGACTTTATTCCTTTGTCACCAAATCCCTGTGCGTGCAAGGCGTTAAGGTAAAGCAGAACCCTGTAGGTTTTCTTTGAGTTTGCACGTTGACTCAATTTTAAGTTTTATCAGATATGGGAGTAAACGTCGTTATAACAACTCAACACGTTTACCTTTGTCTTCCTAGGATTCCTTTAAAATATTGCTGTTCACCTTTCGTGAATTATAGTGTGTTCAAATTGACTACTCACAAACTGGTAAAAAAGACTAAAAGGAAGAGTATTGACGAAAAATTAAAGTTGTTTTTCATTTTATAGAACATGAGGAAGGGATAGTTTAAACGAAACCAATCGAAAAAGTAAGATGCCGATTGCATAATAAAAAAGTGTGTGCGTGTATCGAAGGTTAAATAAGGACCATCCTTTAAATATTAATTATGGTTTGCTTTATATTACTCATATATAAATACACAAGGGAGTGTGCTCTTAGTATTCCTATAGATACATGTGGCCCCACCTGACGCATAAGAAAAAATGGATAGCGTCGGTATCGTTTCGACATATTTAACACCTGCCTTAAGTATTTTTATTTTTCCTTGAAATATTTTATAGATTTCAAATTCATTGACAAACGCAAATAGAATCGATCATAATTTGTACTAATGTCAAAAAGCGTTAAACTAAAATTATTGTCCCTAGAAACCGAAAAAAACCCTCAAGATGCATAGGTCCATAAAGCAATGACTCTGATTCGATTGTAGTGAATAGTAGAGTTTAAAAAATAGAGGTGATTGAAATCTAGATGATATAGGGACATTTAGATATGAGGATTGAGAGGAGCGTTTGGAATATAAAGCTTCAGTTCTCTCCTCTCCAGTTTTTCAATATTCACGTAGTGCATTAAGATAGATAACAGTCATTGAATAATAAATAAGCCCTAAGTAACGTTAAGTAAGTGCAATTTTTATTGTAGAAACCAATTTTAAAAAATCTACAGATAGGGCTACTCCTTTTTTTGAAGTTTGGAGGCGCAGAGCTGAGAGCTTGAAAGCACCTTGACTCCAGCAGCACGCATTTCCTGCATTGCGTTACATATAGACTCATCTGAGATGCCCATGCAAAGGTCTTCCAGCAAAAGTACCTCGAAGTTGCAGGCGACGGCGCTTTTTACGGTTTCGAACACGCAGTAGTCAAGCGCGATTCCACACACCACCACGCGCTGCACTCCCAGTGATCGCAGAAGTCCCTCCAACCCCGACGCGTTCCCGCTGGTGTCGACGAAGGCCGAGTAACTTTCGAACTCCGCCCGCGTGCCCTTCCGAAAGACGACCTGCAGGTAGGCCTCGTTGAGGTCGGGATGCAGCGCGGCGCCGGGGGTCCCTCGAACGCAGTGCACCGGCCACAGGCCCCCGTTTGTCTTGAATGAGGAGTGGTTCTCGGGATGCCAGTCCATTGTCGCCACGCTAATACGGAAGTGGTGTTGCAAAAATAACTGGTTAATCTTTGGAATGAGTGTTTCGCTGTGGGGTACGTATAATGAGCCGGTCGATTGAGCAAAGTCATTTTGAAAATCGACAACAATTAGCGCGTCGGTCTTCGGATCGATAGTTTCCATCGTGAGTAATTCCTTGGCAAAGCTTCTTAGTTGTGATTGGTATTTATTTACCAATTGTTGTCGTTGATTTAAAATTTGTCAAGCTAATAAGCAGTTTGAATAAATCAAAGAAGAGTTATTCCTTTTCTTCAAAAGACAGTATTCAATTTCAAACGGGCTCTTATTATTAATAAGGCCATTCAAATACTATGTTCGCTGAGTATTTTTTCTTTTCTTTTGCATGGAAAAAAAATGTCTGATGCAAAAGATGCCCCAGAAGTAGAATTCACATGCAACATGAGTAATGAAGATGAGGTTACTACCTCCTCAGTTACTGCGCTCGAAATTCTTTATTGACTCAGCTCGCGCAAAAACTAACTTAGGTCATCATTTAATTCGGACCCTATCAGCGTGTCCTTCTCCTCACCTATTTTCATTCGTGGTCTGTATACACCGTTATTGACTCCATCGCGCGCTGCGTTATCACTGCGGCGAAGGAGAGATCGTTAGCACCCACCCCACACTCCGCCAGCCGTTTGTAAATCGGAATGCAACGCAGAGGGATTTGCTGGAGTGCAATTCGCCGCTCCTCAACGCTGGGGGCCGCCACGGCATCAATGCCATGGTGGCTTGTTTCCCGATGCCCCGCAGCTGAGGTACCCCTTTGCTGGGAAGGCGTGCCGTCCGCGTCGCTCGCAGCGGAAAGTCTCACGGTCTGAGAAGAACCACTTCCGCAGGCGTTTTCTACTACACAATTAGCCTCAGTCAGCCTCGCCATGCTGCTACTCGAACGACAAATGCAGGGGTCTTCAGGAGATTTCTCCACCATGGTGGTGACCCCCTTGGACTCTTTGTTTTTCTCCATGGGAGTGTTGGGCATACTTTTGTTGCTTGAGAACTGGGATCGAGAGCGTTTAAGTAATGAAGACCTTTGTGAGGCGTTCTTGGATTCCTGCGTGCAGCTGATGGGTGTTTGGGATTGAGTTTCTTTGTTCTGAGAGGATACACTCTTATTCATTGATTTGGCTGCTTTACCCTTTGACATTTCGAGTTCCAGATATGGTTTCGACTAAATATACAATAGAAAAATGAAGTAAGACGTTTCAAATGCAAGGATCAAATTTGTAATGGTAAAGTCTCTTTAAGAAAATAAGTGTCAGTTTCTTTTTTTCCTTTTAAAAGGATTTCTTTACCCAAATGTTGACTACCCTAACAACGACAATGGTAAAAGGAAAAATCGATTCCACCCAAAAGGATTAAGAGATGGAATAGCAGATAAGTGAGAAGAAAAATAAAAGATACATGTCCCCTCCTTCTCTTCCCTGGGCTACTCCCGTGCTTTGTTTTCATTTCTAGTGTTTTAAGCGAAGGAGGTTTTTAACAACCTTCAATCAACATTTAACCGAAATCATTTTTCAAGGTGTAGATACTATATGAAACAATAAGAAACAGCCTTATTATGATAGCAACCCCAATCCTGTTGTCAGAATATTGGTTCAATGGCATTCCGAAACAAAGTAAATATATTGATATGAAATCCAAACATATCACATTACTTCCCTGTCAAGTTATCCAGTAAATCAGAAATTTCATCTTGGAGTTCTCGGGCGCGTTGCTGTTTCTCAATTCGAGATCTTTCGCCATGAATCTCAGCCTGATGTTTGCGTTCTTCCAGTCTTTCAATGCGACTCACCAAACCGCTGTTCCGGTGAATAAGAAGCATCATCTGCTCGCAAAGATCTTCATGTGCCACTCGTTTTCGTTTTATTATGTTTTTTAGTGTCATCAGGGTGGTAATGAAAAGCTGACGCGCTTCCTCAACGTAGAGACTCACTATCCTTACACGATCCTCGTGTTCAGCCTCAACACACGCTTTGACAGAACTGGCGTGGTCCAATGCATTAGCATGACCCCCTCCTGCATTTCTTGACGACGAATCAGTCGTTTTACTTTCTGCCGTAACACAGGCTTCTTTATAATAGCTGGTGTCAACAGCTCTTAAACATGGGGTTAGTTTCGCGTCAGTTGTGCTTTTATCAGCACTACCGATGCTTTTTCTCGAAGTTAGGGATTCATACCAGAGTCGCTGCTCCTCTAACAGATTGCGTAAAACATCGACGTAAAATTGTTGCACCGCCTCTTCTTTGCTTTCTGTGAGGGCAGCTTTGAGGTCTTGATCTTTTTCATCTACCCATCGAGGGCTCGTGACCCAGCTTTCAGGTAAGCTGACGTCCTCCTCTGTCTCTCTGGTTTCACCTTTCTCCACCACTCGGCCGCAATCCCTGGATGGGCTTGACGCCTCTTTTTTTTCGTCATGCTCACCAAGAAGAAAGGAGACTTCTTGGGAAAGAAACATCCGTGAGCGGTGGCTCCAAACCCGGTTTGTGCTACTTTGCCACGTACAGGAGTGCCCCGTGAGGTTGTAGTGGAACTGTTGGTGGTTGAACCGCCCCCGCCCACAGCCCACGTGCCCACAGATCAGACAGACCCACAGATCCTCGTACGTGCGGCACTGCTCACAGCGCGCGTTGTTGAGAAGGTCGTAGAGGGAAAAGCGGCAGAGCGGGCACTCCGTGAAGGCGGACGGGACACAGGCGTAACAGGCCACATGAAAGGTGTGGTTGCAGAGCGTAATCACGCGAGACCGCCTGGACGAGAGCTCCTCTTGGCAGATCGCGCAGATCTCGTTCGCGCTGCACCATGCCGAGACATTCACGGGGGTGGCGACCGCGGGGCTCATCAAGGGGGTGCCCCGACAGTTCGCACTGCTGAGGCTTGGCAGCGACCGGGCGGTGGCGAGTGGCCGCGAGTCGGTCGAGATTGGAATAATATCCGGCCCAGAAAAGTTGGTGTGAATGATCTCGTTCAACGATGCTACGTAGCTTAGTGGTCCATTCGGCTGCTTACTGGGCGACGGATCCTCATTGCTATCGACAACCCGTTGGTTCACCTCAGAACCCTGGGCACTTCTCGTGGATTTTGGATTCTTGTAGGATTTATCCACCAAAAGTCCCACTACGGTACCGACAACACACTCTACTGGCGTAGTAGCACCTAGTGCAGCGTCTTTCTCCAGCACCATCTTCAAGAGATTGGCTTCGGTGGCGTTCCCGCACTGCAAAATTATGCAGTAAGCGTGAATCTCGCTCAGGACATATCCTACCCGCGCCACATGAATCCACTCACCACTTTCTACTGCTCCCATTGTTGCACTTTCTTCAGAGTTCTCTATTTTTTCTTTGGCCTGGCGTTCTGCAGCTAGGATGCGGTCGAGCACCGTGGAAAGACTTGCACTCACGGGAATATTGTGAAGTAAGAGCCATTCAGTGGTGTGGTGTATGCTATGAGAGATAGGGGGGAGCAAATGTAATTCCAAGGAAACGGAGGCATCACGATTAAAGGCAATAATAGTGGTGTGATCAATGCCTGTGGCTATGGTTGTCTGAAGCCTGCCAGAACTAGCGATATGACTCATGAAAGTTGAATAAAAATGATATTAGGTAACCCCAAAATGTGAACCACCCTTTGATATTTCTAGCTATCACTATAATATACCCAATAAATTAGTTTTGTGTTTGAGAAGTGATACCGTTAAGTTGTCAAAACGTTGTATATTATAAAAGAAAACGACATTCATCGAGTTTTTTACACTCAATAGCAGTCGAATAAGGGTATATGAGTATATATATGACTACAGTTGATGATCTTCTTCCTTTACGCAGTGTAAGCTATATGAACCACCCAAAAATATATGTGTATATATAAAGGACAGATAAACTCGGTTAAAGGCGGAAAGAGAGGAAAGATGAGAGTAAAGATTAGTAACAATGGTATATCAACGCATCCATGTACATTTTTCAAAGAAAAATCGCCTGTGATCGATATCGAACTTTATAATATAAAACAAGACGTGATAAAAATTAGGAAAGGTAAAACTGGTCCCCCAATGTTTGAATCCTGTTAAAGAAATATTCGCTTACCGGGAGGACACTTGCTGGAGCTTCGGGTTCCACATGAAACCAAACGACACCGGGCAGTGCGTGAGCTGCTTATAGATGTTGCCGAGGACATGGAGGCGAGGTTCGATCCTCTTGCGCTCGCGGGCATCCAAAAAGACCTTCATGATCTTGTTGCCATCCTCATGGTAGCGCCAGCGGCGGCCGACCACGTCGCAGGGGTAGATGAGATCGTTCAGAATGTTCTCAAACACCGCGGTCCTAGTACAGGAGCGCTGCACCTTCTGCAGCTTGTACGTGTCCGTCGGGCGCTTCGTGATCTTACGCTGGGCGACCAACACGATGTAGAAGCCGGGGTGGCGTTTCTCTAGCTCGGTCGTCAGGGAGCGATGAATCTTGCGCACCAGCATGAGGAAGCGCAGCGGGTAGAAGACAATCATCGCGTTCCGCCTGTAGCGCTGGTTCTCGAGCACACGCACGCCATTGATGTGGAAGAGGGGAAGGTGCTGCTTTAGTGTGCTGTGTGTGGTCTCCAAATCGAAAAGGTTTTTCGCAACGCTCTCCTCGATCTCGCTGGGCTTGGAGCGCTTGAGCTTACGAAGCTTTCGGAGGTAAGGGGCCATGTTTACCTAGGTTAGAGAGCTGAGAATAGGGGCAATAAACGAAAAATGGAGAAATGAAAATAACATATTTATTTGTCTAACACTTTCAGCATAATTAATTCATATATTTTTATCAGAAGAAAAGGGGAGCCCTTAAGGTATTCAAAGGAATATTTCAAAGATAAAAGTGATGTAGCAGAGAAAAAAGATAAATAATGAGATCAACCGAAAATAGATAACAGAGCTAATAGAAATTTAAAAAATCCGATGATTGCTTCAGTTGTCATCTGTAAGCATTATATCGTTCTTCTGGCAATATATGGCTCTTGTAAATGGGTCTATGTAAGGCAAACCCACTAACTGAAAAATGTCTCTTTCGCTCTGAATTAATAGTCGTTTTCTATTCATGCTGGAAATGCTGTTCAACGTAGGACTAGTATCGAAATCCTTAGGATCGTGCTGATTGCTCTCTCTCTCGCTTTCCCGGGGAGAGTAGTATAGGAAGAGACCATTCAGGTTCAACTCCAGGCCCCTTTTCAGGGCACTAAGCGTGACATGAGTGGTAAACGCCGCAGGACCAGTTCGAAAGAACCTCCGAACATGCATCGCATCCCATGGCATGATGTCAAGCTCTACTTGGTGAAGCTTCATACGCTCACGCATCGCTGGATCCCGAACATGAAGGGGGGGAATCTCCGTCGGGTGAAATGGATCGAAGCGCACTGAGAAGATCTTCGTGCAGCGGCGCTTCTCATGCCAGTGCTGCTCCGTCGGCATGCGACCGGCGGCAACGTAGCCGCTGCGGAACAGCTCCTGAATAGCGCGAGTGTAGCGAAATTTTACCCTGGAAGGCACCACATCCGTGGAAGATGCAGCCTCGCTACTCGAGCACCACAGAAATGGAAGCTGACGGAGCAGCTCTTGGGCGGCATGATCCAAAAGGGGGCTATCGCCGCTATTACCCCCAACTGGCGCTATCCTCGGAGAAGGCTCAGAGGGAAGGATGAAGGAGTTGTGTTTAACTCGCTCCTCACCATCATTACTCCGGGGGCTCATCTGAGTGGATGTATGTTCCTCATCTTCCTGCGTATCAATTTGCTGCAACTCGATTTCACGAGCAGCAGCCTCCGTCAAGGAGAGGCTGAACTCTGCAACTCTGCCGATAGGTGCCCCTCGCCGCGTCGCGCCATTCAGCTGGACCACTAACCCGTACGGCTCGAGTAACCTCTGTATAAGGGCCGCATGGTGACAGGCCTCATCATAGCTCACATCGTCGTGTAGGTAGTTCGGCAGGCTGGGGAGTGGGGCGTAGGGGCCATAGAGAGCCACATGGTAGGCTGGCGCCGCGAGGGGTCTTTGCTCCCCCTCTCCCATCGCATGCAGCCGACGGAGGAGGAGGACCTGTGCGGGAGGGTCCAGGCGGAGCCGATGGGGGCCATAACTCAGAAGCTCCTCAACAGCCCAGGATAGGGTGGCGACGCGGCGGGCCGCCCTAAAGAGGGCGTCGCCGCCCCGGGCCCCCGACAGGGCGAGGGAGGGGTCGCCATCGGTCGATGTGAGCGCCGCCGCAAGGGCGAGCTCCTGGACATAGAGATGGTTCGCCAAGTGACGCGCACAGGGAAACTTCATGGATGGGGAAACACAAGTACCCTCTTCAAGAAGAAAAGGAAAAGGAGAAGTTGAAAATGGATCAAACAAGAAGACTCTCCAATGTCACTGCGTGTAACAACACGCAAGGGTTGTTGTAGTGGCTGCTTCACATAACGTTTTGTTTCCTTTGTCTTTTTTTTTGATTGCACCATCATCATCATCATCATTGAGACGGTTACTTTATCAACATGTTTGAAATTTTAACAAAAAAAATTAGCAATATGGAGGGGCTATATTGTCAATGCGGCCCACGATAGGGTGAAAAAAAAAGAGAAAGCGGATCCCGCGTTCCCTCTACACGGGGTGTGACTCTTTGATAAATACATGTACATAGAACTAAAATCAACTGTTGTGACAGGAAATCAATTCCATTCAGTTGACCTAATCAGCGGCGTATGTTATTGGAGGAGCAGCTTGCACTACAGATGTTTCCTCAGGAACTTCCTCGTGAGATCGGTTCTTATCGGTCTTATACTTTCTCAAAGTTGTGACTAACTTGTTAACTCGCGGCGGCCCATCCAAGATCTCCATTATTTTGCGGCTTTGATCTACCCCAGAAGCAGTGTCAATGTGGCGGGAAGACCTTGAAATGGGCAAAGTACCATTCGGCATATCTATGTCCACTGCATTCGCCATCTCCTGCACCTCAAGCCGACTCTTTTGCACCTCCACCATCTCGGGTCGAACCTCGAGCAGATTTCCTACCGCCCAGTCCTTTTCAGTCGCCAAAAGGTAATGCGATTGCCAAGAACCTACCTTTGATTTGTCCTCCAGCGCGCGGCAGCGTGCATCGTAAATATGAGCCATATCACCCACACATCGCGCCCATGACTGCACATTATCCACTGCATAGCGCACTACACGACATCGACTGTAAAAGGCATCGCTTTGTTGACGTCCAATTTCTTGACGACATATGGACAAGAGATCCTCTTGCACAGCTTCCGCGGTATCGAGGATCTCTTGGAATTCTTTGCGTGTTTGCTTAGGATCCGGGACCATTTCGTGTCGCGTGGTCACCGCCTCCCAAAGCTGCTTATGGCTAGTCCGGAGCTGGGCTAGTGAGAGCTGATCCTGCAGTAATTCCTGAGAGAGACGCGAGTATTTAGATTGTTCGACGTACAGCTCTTTAATCGCCTCCCGCACACGGCGGGCCATCTTTTCCTGGGCCGCCTCCGACTTGGACAAGCTAAAAGACTTCGCTCGAATGGACTCCTCGAGCACAGCGAGGTTCTTGTCAAACTCGTTGGTTATTGTCTCGACAAGGGTTAGCATTTGCAATCCCGATCGCTCGATAGCCTCCACGCAGGAGGCCGCATCCGCGTGCATCTGCTGCATGTTTTCCCTGACGAAAGTCGCAGTGCGGTCCAGGCGAGTCGTCAAAGTTTCCATGTGCTCGTTGGTCGCCGCCGTCAGCTTTGTGTAGTCCTCCTTTATCGACTGATGCCCTTCCTTGTGGGCCTCCAGCTCCTGAAAGAGCAGATCCCACAACCGCCCGGCGGTGGCGGAGCGTTCGGTCTCGTCGAGAGCCTCCACCTCGGTAAGATCGACGGTCTGGAGGAAGTCCTCCAGGCGGTCCACGGCGGCCCCCACGGCCCCTGTGGTTTCTATGGCCCCCGTGGTTTCTATAGTTCCTGCAGTCCCCGTGGTTTC
>HF955210.1:77361-91242 GCA_000982615.1 Phytomonas sp. Hart1 | reverse complement strand
CGCGCGCAGCCGTGCCAGGGCGTCGCGGGTGAGCAGGACGTGGAGGGTGTCCGCGGGCCCCGGCCCCCCCGTCCAGGGCCCCAACCGCAGAGGGATGGTGTTCAGGCGGAGGCACAGTTTGTGGTCCTTCGACAGCTTGACGGAGCGGATGTGCTCGAAGGGGATGGTGAAGCCGTCCCCTCCCCCGGGCAGCATCACTACTACCAGCAGCGGCGAGAAGTAGATCGTCGTGTGGCTGCAAATCTCGGTCCCGCCAACCTCCATCCGAACAATTGTGAAGGGCAGAATATGCAGGGGGTGAAACTCCGCGTTGTAGCTGTCGAGAAAGTTCTGTATGTTAAGAAGTAGGGTGGCGTCATTGCGCAGGGAAGCGATTCCACGTCGTAGGTAATCGTTCATTTGCCCCTCTACACCGAGCACGGTGTTATCATGAACGTATAAACGGAAAATGATTTCGGTGCATTGCATTTGGAAAAAGAAATCTGAAGAGCGCTCTAGGGATGCCGCCAGTTTTTCGCATTCCGTCTTAAAACGGTTTTTGTTTAAGGGAGAGCCCCGCAAAAGCGTAATAAGCGCACTCGCGCAGCCACGATGAACTCGGTAATCATCCGTGTGTTGAGCGGTATCCATCATAAAGTTTAGTAAAGTCTCTCCTATACTCTCCCCTAACTTGCTTTTGAGTTTGGAATCGCTGCATAAGGCCTGCACTACTTCAAAAAGGACCTCTACGTCGAACTTCAAACGCAAAGAAGCGCTCTCTTGGGAGAGCAACTGCTTAAATATATTCACAAATATGTCCATGCAGGAGCCTTCTTCTGTGGCCTGCGGTATCGCACTGCATAGTTGTTCAGATGCGATAAAAGCAGCTTGACTTAGAAAAAAGAGAAATATTCCTAGCGGAGTAGGCAATTCCTGACGAACGCAGTACAAAGACTTCCGGAGAATAACGTGCAGATTGGCAATAACCTCGGCAACATTTTCAGTCGAAACATCAATAGGTTCTTTTATGTCAACAATTGGTTGGGCCAGTATCCTCTCAAGTTCAGACATTTTTTATTTATATATAAATCTATATCCATATATATTCTCAGAACCCCTTTGAAAAGATTGTCAAAGGCAGTAAATTTACTTTTTCTTTTAGTTTAACAACGGTGCTAAAATACATAAACAAATAAGGACATAAAATTTCTAACATAGACTGTATAAACTTTTTTTTCTTCATTTTGTTCATCATTAACGCTAAATTTAGTATGATATTTTTTTTTACAATTGCAAAGACTCCACTCTATATTCCTAAGAACTTATTTGATCTCTTGCAATGAAGTAATACACACGAAGTCAAGGTTTGAACCGAGTACTTTATTCAAAGAGGCGATTGTCAATAAGTAAAAAACGAAAATTGAGATCAAAGAAGGAACAAAATCAAGACAGGTGTAAACTAATAGCATTGGGATAGACACCCGACCCCTTTGGCGAACATAGAGTGAGTAGAGGTTGCTTAGATTGATCATGATGCAGAATAAGGATGGCATAATATGCATGCCTAATGGTGAGCAGGGATCCAAAACGAATACATGAAACAAAGCAATAGCTATAGAAAAAATCAGTGCTTTTGCGTAGTTTAGTGGACCGAACGCAGATCTGTTGTAAAATCCACTATATAAATTCAAAGCAAAAGTGGCTAATGCAAAGCATCGTTCCAAATGATTTTTTTCGTTTAACTTTGAACTACTTTCCTCGTTTTTTTTAGATAAAGTAGGCGATTCAGAGTTGTTGCCAATTCGAGGTGCAGAATTACGAAAGTTTGCGGTATTGCCTCTTTCATTTATATCTAAGTATTCCACATAGTCTTGTTGCAGAGGTACTTTATCCCTTCCAGTAGATAAAGATGGTACTACATCTTGTTTTATAGCTGCGCCTTTTAATTGTCTAAGCTCAGGAAATTTTTCTTCAAGGGCTTCCAATTCTGTTAAAACCAAAGGATCCAAACTTCCTAAAGGATTTTTATTTTCGCGAAGAAGGACCTTATAACGTCGTTTACCCGATAAAAAAGAAGGATCAAGGCTCATTAAATTGGATTGCGTACCTGTCTTTTGACTAAACAGTAATATGTATAATTATGTAAATGAGAAAAATAATAGAAGTAATTTTTTTTAAGTGTATGTTACCGTATTATCTGAAAGCATATGCAAAACTAGATACATCATAGAGTCAATAATAATAATTTTAATAAATTACTTTTCTATTAATATAACTGGTGATTAATTTCAAAGTAACTGCCAGAGAACCCAAACATTTTTATTGGATTGATGTCAATAAATAAAATAAAAAATTGTTCCTAACCTATTGAATTGGACAACAAGCTTCCTTAAAGTCGCGATTATCTGAGCTTCTTCTTTCACACTTTAAGCAGAGACAATAAAAAAATTATGGACTCTGCAATACAACTTTTCGAATCAAATTAATTCTATAAAAAAGCATAACATCAATCCTTTACTAATTCGAGAAAGCCAAGAATTTCAACATAAATAAAAGTTATGAAATTATGCCTAGACATGTAAAAAAAAAACCATTTGTGATACTTGAAAATGAAGCCTTAACTCATAGCCAAATCTTTAATGAAATACTATACTGTATATGCAATTAATTAATTAAACATGTTTACACCGTTTAGTTACCTTATGATAACCTAATCGGAGTAAGGTAGAGGCTTGAACTGTACTGTTTGTTAAGTGGCAAAAAAAAAGAGGATAGTTTGCTGGTGAAATGGCGATTGACCAACGCAAGAATAACATACTATATGTGCAAAGTATAGTTGTCATTTTCGGATCAATATCATTTATAGGGCGCGATGCAAAATTCATAATACCGGCAATTGGAATAAACCAGTTTGCGGTTGCACCACAATAACCTATATAACGCACAGTTTTGGGTGAGACCATTTTTATGAAACTTAAGTATCTTTTTTAATCCTATTATGAATTTTATCTGTAAAGAAGAAAAAAGAATAAATGATTTATAATATATAAAAAATATGCCGAAGATTTGAAATTTGATACACAGATTTTTACGGTTTAATATTTAATAAGTAAGATTCCTATAATTTTCTTGATTTTTTTTTATTACTGATTAGGAATCTTCTGAATTAATTCCTCAATTATATCATCAACATCGCTTGTAAGAGCCGGTGGGTAAAAATATCCGTTAGAGCCAAAATATTTACCATAGTATACATTTTTTTCGACTGAAACTAATGATTTATAAGGGCGAAAGAGGCGTCCCGAGTCAGTAATTTCAGCAATAAATTTGACTAGGGGTGAATAAGGGTAAATGAACAAATGAAAACGGAGTTTATGATGATTTAGAGCGGCAAATTTTTTATTTGGCGTACTTCCAACTTTACCGGAACCTACAAAAAATACAGAATACGAATCGTGAATACAATTATTCACAATCATACCAAGTATCAAACCAAAGAATCCTATAAAGGATATATAGGATAAAAGCCTTTGCGCCAAAATTTTTTTACCGGCTATGAATATGAAGATACCAAGGGAGGAAATAAAAACTCGGAAAATGGAACCAGAAACTGATACTGGAGATTTCTCTTCTACACCTTCATATACAAGATACTCTTGCGCATTTGCAGTTAGTGCTCTTTTGACGCTATCAAGATCATTAATCTCATAGTGACGGACTTGTTTGCTTTTGAGCGCATACCCAAATTCAATCTCTTCTGTCATTTGAGTATCACTTGAAAAAAAAATCTATTCTATTTTATTGAGTAAAAATAAAATAAAAATAAAAAAGTTTGAAATCATTTCCACATTGTTTAAATTTATTTTCATTCTGTGTTGATAGATAGTATACTCATTTAATAGTTCATGACTACCATATATAAAAATATATATTAATTTCTAATTATGCGTAGTACAAGGCGAAATAAGGCCAAGAATATACGCAAAGGAATACGATCTATTAACTTCATTTTACATCACCTTCGATCTTTCGGATATGGACTGATGTTGGTTGGTTTCTATACCCAGCTTTTCCCATAGCCCAATCATAGCTATGAGCATACGCAATAAGTGATCCATCGGGGCTTATATCACCAGAAGATATTGGAATTGGGTCGTTGTCAATTTTTAGTTCAGGTTGCATACTCCTGAGCAGTTTTTTTGTAGATCTGTTTACGGCTGCCAAAACACCATCACCACCACCCGATATAACTAATGGAGATGAAGGATGGTGAACACAAAAATTTGTCTGGTACATTACATACTGTGTTACGTCGGCACCTTGAATATGTGCCTTAAAAGTGCAACCAGGCTTTTTGTCCATTCGCAAAAAAGATAACCTACCTTCAGAAGTACCCATTGCTACTCCCTCAAAGTTGGTAGAACATGAAACACATCGAATATTAAATTTTACGACATCGGGTGGCTTTAGGGTGTCTTCTTTACGCATGGAGTCTGTATGAAAAATATGAACCGATCGTCCTGTAGCTACAGCCATCATTGGCTTTGATCGTTGTACATCCAAGGCAAAGATCGGTTCACCCAAGTTTTCCTCCATAATATAGTTTTGCTGGCGAAGATCCCAACAGCGTAGTTTACCATCCCAACTACCAGTTATAAGAAGATCATTGACCTGAGGGTGATTGATGTAAGCCAAGCAGCTTATAGGCAGGTCATGAGATGCAACAGTCGATTTTTGGTTTGTTGACAAATTCCACATCACAGCAGTCTTGCTGCAGCCACCCAAAAATGCCTTCCCATCGTATGAAAAGCTAAGATCAAGAATAGGAGCGTCAAGAGTGGTTGTAAATGATGGAACCGCCTGTATTTCATTTTGATTTGATTGTACTTGCCAAATTGAACAGCTGGAATCCCATGAAGTTACCCCAAGAAGGAATGCTGGAAAACCAACCGGTGAGAATCGAACTTTACTAACACAATCGGTGGTAGTTTGAGTAAGTTGATGGCTGACAGTACCAAATGAAAATGGCCTACCTGAACCAGAAAAGGAATACATAATAAATTATATTAAATATATTTTAGAGAGTTTCGTGAATTCTACTAAGTAAATTTAATCTAACAACCTTTTTTAGAAGAAACAAAAGACTAAAATCATGAGAAAGCTATATTATCTAAAGGATCACATCTGCATAGAAATAAATTAATTTTTCACTTCCATCCGATAATTTTTTCGAAAAAAGTGATAAGCTCAAGTCTACTATTATATGCAACCTAAATGGAGAAAAGGTACGGTAAAATAAAATTATGTATCTTATAAACGTTGAATTTAGAAGTCAGCTTTTAATATATGGATTGCTTAGCGGTTCATCAAATTTACTTTACGCTACGCTGCCCTTTGCAAACGCACCCCTCATACAATAACATCGTACATCGCCATTATGGGGACATTCCCTCCATTTTTTTTCATTTACTCTATTTTTCAAAAACAAGACCAAATAAGTCTAGACATAAAAATTACACATATGAATTTTATGGTATTACAAAGACAAACCCTCCGTTTGATGACTAAAGGGGGTGGATTGAGGTAACTAAAATTTTTCCCCAATCGGGGTGGCGGCGCCGCTTGGTGGAAAGCGCGCCTAACCATAGAAAGTATAATAGGTGGGCGGCGAAACTGCTTTTTTTTTACCATTTTCTATTTACATGCCTTTATTTTTTTCAGCATTTTTAAATGTAAAAGTTCTTGTTTTATAGCATAGAAATATGTTTTTATAGTTTTTGCTTTTTTTAATTTTATCGGTTATCAAATTTGCGCTTTTCAATAATGACTAAATCGTGTTGGATACTGAAGCATAACCCCTTTGCATCCCCTGTCTTTTACCGTAACGCTATTATTTAAATATAGCAATTATTCTATCCATTGCGTTTCTGAAAAAAATTATAACTACGTTTTTTTTTTGTTAATGATGGCGGATCGATTTTGTAAATTACGTAATTTATTTACTGCCCGGTAGGCACGTTGACAAATTTTTCGGTAACAGGTCGCTTTGTTGTCTATTATAAATTGATAATATATAATAATAATTTTTTTATGAGTGATATTGTTTGTTTCACAATGATTTTACGCTTTCGTCGGATTATCAATAAACTAGGCTTATCCAACGCTTTCAAAAAATATTGTTTGACACATTAATATTGTAAAGCTACTTTGATATTTTTTTTCATTATTTACATTTCTTTGCTAGTCACGCATGAGTATCATAAATATTACTACCATATTTATCTACTCTTAATGATAAGGAACGTTATAAATTTCAATCTTGTCTATTTCATTTATTTTTCCAAATCAGTTATCAACATTATTTCATCAAGTAGGTGATGGCGTCATTCATTAATGCATATCTTTCTAAAAGTCTACAAAAAGTGACTTCTAAATGTAGGGAATTGACAGTTGTTTTGGGAAACGAAGCTGGCGATATGGACAGTGTTGTAGGCTCTATTTTTCTTGCAATGTTCCTAAATTCATGGAGAGAGTATGGAATGGCACCCGCAGTTCCAGCGATCAACTTTCCATTGGATGAGCTACCTTTACGTATGGATGTTTATCATTTATTTAAGAAGATTGGAATTGATACGTCATTACTGATTTCTGTTATTCAAAGCACTACTTTGTTAAATCATGAGGGAAACTATTTGGATCTTTCTGATATACTACCGAATGTTGTACTTTATGACCACAATAAGCTTTCTGTTTCCCAAAGCTTTCTCAGCAACAATGTAGTCGGTATTGTTGACCACCACTTCGATGACAAGTTATACGTTAATCAAAGGAATAGGCTACGAGTCATTGAAACGGTAGGCTCTGCTTGTTCATTAGTTGCCGAACTTTACAAAAAGGTTGATGTCACAGTTCCATGTCCTATTTTACTTCTATCATCTATAGTTTTGGACACACTTAACTTTGACCCACAACAGCAAAAAGCAACACCCAAAGATCGGGAAATGTTTGAATGGCTTTCTTCACTGATACCTGAAAGTGTAGACTCAGATGAATTATATGAAAGGTTATCAAAATGGAAGAAAGATATTTTTGGGCTATCACTAGAACAAAATTTTAGACGCGATCATAAATTTTTTTCTTTCGAAATAGGTGAAAGGGGAGGTTGTCTGAATACTGGTATTAGCAGTATCCCATGCTCATACGACGAGTTCAAGGATAAATACTCTTTAGAAAAAATAGCTTCGTCTAGCTATATTTTCTTATCTGAATCTAAACTTGATGCTTTTATTGTTGTTTTTGCCGGTAAAAAGACTGAGGTTTACACAAGGGATATCGTGTTTATTGTGAGAACGGCTGATCTTCAAATCTTTATTGACTATACAACCTCATTAAAAACCAGTCTAGTCTTTTACCCAACAGATAAGTTTCAGATAGAAGGAAGTCATGTATTAGTTGGTTTTTCTTTAAGCGATACTTCTACTTCGCGGAAAAATCTAGTACCCTCACTGGCTAATTTTCTCAAGGGCAATGCTTAGAGTCCCCTTGTGATATTTTATACAACTTTTCATATATAACTAATCTTTCTGTGATAAACATACTTTAACGTTGAGTATTACTGATCAGCATTTGTTCTTGATGGGTAAGGTGTATATCTCAGAAAAGACATGGTTCACTTATACTTTTTGATCATTTAATTAGGCCTTTTCTTCCATTAACCTGAAAATTTTCTCCTAGGTTACGATATTCTTATTAATATTTCTTAAACTTATTCTTTACTGACACTAAGAGAGGTCAAATGGCACGAGGTAATCAACGAGATCTTGCTCGGGAAAAGGGAAATAAGAAAAGACAGGAAGATAATAAAGGAAAGCGCAACGATGGTGTAAGTGCTGCAAAACGAAAGGATGTAGATGCTGAACGCATGCGCCATAAACAGGCAATATCCGAGGAGAAGAAAAATGTTGGTAATGGTGCTTAACGATTTACATTACAGGCGTACATACTATCTGTAGCATTGGAAACAGGTGCAGAATTTATAATTATTTGATGTTTTCCTTTTTTTCAAGGATTACTTCTATCGAAAGCTTATTTAAAATTCAATTATTACGCATGCACAATCATATACACAGATATTTATAACTAAAAAATCGTTATCATTTTTTGTTTAGTAGATTAAATTTAGTAATGTTATATGATATGCATGGAGTCTTTGTATATTGAATCTTTGTATAATTCTATTTTTTCTCCCCATTCAGTATTTTCAAAGGAATTGTTTTGTATAGGTGCTGTAAATAATTCCATAATCTAATTGAAAGGATGATAGAGAAAATGGGATCTATACAAGGAGCGTAGCCATTTTCAGATGATATCGGGACAAAGATTATTGAATATCAATTTCTATTCACAATACGTGTCTAAGGGAAATTCACTTTGTTGAATATTCAGTAGAACTTTTAAATGCTTCCATAGATACTAACAGTTACCCACATTGTGACATAATGGATGTTACTACATAGATTATAGTATATGTAGAAGGGGTTTCTGAAGACGCATCGATATTGAAGAAATATATATAATATTGTATACTATAACTATAAAATAAACCCTTTAACTTGCTACGGTCGAGATATATGGTCTTTTTATCCGCATAGCACTTTGTGTTACCTCGCAAGCGAAGGAATCTCTAGATCACTACGTAGGTGATCAATAAAATGATCAAGAATCGAAAAATCAGAGTTGCATAGCCTTTTGTCAGTTCTATGCTCATCAAAATTTATATTAAATCCCATTAAAGTTTTTTATGCTAATAACTATTTATCATTCAGTTATAATCAACTTAATATTTCTTGAAGTTTTGGCTTACAATTTTGTGAAGAGCCGTATGCGATATAGCATGTGCTATTTTAGATGAATTGATGCAATTCCTACTGAGCATTTTAAAAATAAAGTGATAGTAACAGTTTGATTTTGAGCTTTGAGTATATAAGGAGAGATGTTTTAATTTTGACTTGCTTCATATTATTAGACACTTAATAAAGGGGCTTACATAAGACTAAAACCTTTTACTTTTTTTATTTTGACCAACGCTATGCATTATACAAGGCTTTTTCTTACCAAGTGGCGACCATCTTTTGTAAACCACTTACCAGATGTTATTTCTACACCTCACATGAAACCTGTTGAGGAGACAAAAAGGCTTCACCTTCCATTGTCTTTAAAAGCTCGTGATGCGCTGGCGAATCGGTCGAATGATTATCAATATCATGTGGTAACTCAAGATTGGTTTGGACAGCGCGTAGATGACTTTATCACGCAGCATCACGCGGAGTGGAGTTATGAAACCGTCAAACGTCTTGTAGAAGGTGGACATATTTATCGGTATCGTAAGAACGGGAAGAAGCGCTTCACGCGTCTCACCGATCGTCTTGAGTTTGACGAGCTTTTGGTAGTGCCAACCCACGCCTTTTGGCAAAGGGAACTAGCTCCTCCTAGCGGAGTAGAAGTTGATCCAGCAAAGCCTCAGTTAAAATCTAGTTTTCGTTTAACTGCTCACGCTAAGGAAAAAGCTCTTGAGATGGTGCTATTTAAGAACGAATATGTCGTCGTGATTAACAAACCTGCTGGGGTACCGATGATGCCCACAACGAACCCATTGGACATGAACATCACCGACCTTCTTCCGGCATGGAAATATACGAATACGTCAAAACCGATTGTTTGTCATAACCTGGATAGAGAAACGAGCGGATGTGTGGTGCTCGCGCGAACTAGAAGTGCGCATCGGATGCTAGGCCGTATGTTTGTTAAACGAGTCGTCCCGAATAGCGTCTATTGGGGGTTATGCGCTGGAAAACCTACCGTGAACTACGGCCGTATTCGTATGCATTTTGAACTAAATAAAGGGAATCATGGGAATATCATTATCGTGCGTCCTTCTCCTACGAAAGAATCAAAGGTCGGAATCGCAGAGTTTGTAGTAAACGCGAGCGCGCTGGAGTTTGCGAGTTTTATATCTTTTTATTCTCTTACGAGTCGTCGACATCAGGAGCGGATAATGGCGGCCCATGCTCTGCGATGTCCGTTATTAGGCGATGCCAAATACGGCGGTGAAAGCTCCTTTCCTCAGTTTCTTTCGCTTTTTGGCGATTCAAAGGATAAGGGCATTCCACTTCATCTCCATCACAGGAAAATTCAACTACCGTACAAAAATGGATCAGGAGAATTTATCTGCGTTACGGCACCACTTCCTCTGCATATGGAAAAAATGTTTTCAAGGCTGGGTTGGCCGTCTAATGCGGATGATCCACTTATTCCCGGATAACAAAACTATCCTTTCTGTGTGTGTTTTATTTCTTTTAGGATTTTGTCGCCTACAAAAGGCAAAGGAGTCGGATGTGTATGTCTTATAGTTCTTCGTTAGACTGGAGCTTCGTGGCACGGATACTGGATACTTGATTAGTTTGACTTTTTGTATTTCATCAATCCTTTTCCTGCTAATCACTTTTTCCATTTTGATGTGAATACAATCAAGCCTTCCTTTTCCTTTCACCAACCTGTCCTCTGGTAAGCATCAACCCCAAGTTGACTAGACGGCAAAGTGTACAATATATGACCAACTTGAAGAATGAGTTGGCGGTTTCCGATGGGGCGCGCACGTTAATTCCCAATGAGCCAAACGAGGGTGCTTCATTAGATTGCATTAATAACGGTGCGGCTGGGGGCGATGTATCCGATCAGAGTATTTTACCTTATAGAGAGGCTGTGCACAGACTATGGCTTCATAATGGCGGAAAGTCTAAACCAAAGCGGAAACGAGTACCCTCAATACGCGTTCCAAAGCCTCGTGACGCTTTCAATTTACCACACCTAAAAAGGGAAAAGGACAAAGAGGATGCGGAAAAACCCATAGCCTATCTTGCCAAGAATTTTCAAACACGGGCCGCCGCGCCAACAACCTGCCACGTCAACGCCTCCCTCACCACCAAGGAGTCCAAAGGCCGCCATGTCGACGCGATTCACAAGTACTTCCAGTATTACCTGCCCGAGCACCCCCCTGCGTACACCTCGAAAGAGGTCTACTTCCGCATGGCCGTCCCGGAGGACCGCAAGGAGTGGTCGCGGCTGCTGCTGGCCTCCTGCGCGGGGCACATCGCGGGGATGGAGCTGCAGCGCGCGGCGCTGGAGGCGTCCTGTCGCATCGTCGCCGTGCGCGCGGCTGACGAGGCCCTGGTCGGGCTGGCCGCGATGCAGGGCCAGGGGTGGCTCTCCTTCATCGCCTGCGACGCGAAGTACCGGCGGAAGGGACTCGGCTCCTTTTTGCTTTTCCTCGCCCTGGAGTGGCTGCGGGTACGGCAGGGCACATCTGCCTCCTTGACCCCAATAAACCGCACGGTGATGGCGTTTTATCGTAAATGGGGATTTCAGGCTTTTCAAGCGGAGGGTTGTACTCTCGGGCGCCAAAAGAAGAAGCTAGACCCATCCGATGTCGTGATGGAGCGGAAGATCGACACAGAGGTGTGTTTACTTCCCAATGGTAAGCCACTCAAGTTTTACCTGCGAAACTACGATTCAACTGGCGAAGTGCGTAATACATCTCCGTGGATTTACTACTATTACACCCCCAAATTAAACAACCCTTCCTAACACAAAACCTAGGTATAATGACAGGAGAAGGTCACTCTCGCAAAAACTGATAAGCTTTTACTTGAATAGCCTATATGGATAAAGGTACCTTGACAGTAATGTGCTCTAAAGTAATTAGGTGTGTCCTGTGTCAGGCTATCAGCACAGACTTGAACCAGTTTTTTTAATAACTTTTCTAGTGTTTATTGCTTTAGAGTTGACCAATAAAACAATCTTTAGATCACCTACCAACGTAGCTCATAGAATCTGATGGCTTTTACGTTTACTAAAGAATATGTTGTGATTTACTACGTTTGTTTGGTGTTGTTATTACTTTGCTAATGATCCAAGTTTTGAATATAGATCACGGGTAGATGTCGTTAAGATTCAATCCACTGACCATAGTTTCTTCATGTCTTCCCTTATGTTGCAACTGCGAATATTTTTAAAGCGCCAACGAAATCGAAGCGCCTTGTCGCGAATCCATCTTATTCCTTTGATTGTTTGCCCTTTGTCTTAATTATTAACGTTCCTCTTTATTTCACTATTCTTCCGGTGCTTTTTCATTCTCCCCAAGACCCGAATTCTGTTCTCCTTCGTTCGGTTTCCTTCCCGTCAAAGGTTTTATTATTACTATTGTGCTTCTCCAGACAACCCAAAGTTCCACACCCTTGATTCTCGCGTGCGGTGGGATGCCCTATAATGCGGATAGCTTAAATCGGTTACAAATTCGCGAGCAGCAGGAGCTCAACCGGCAGCGCAAGGTGCAGGAGGAGGCCGATAAGCGGCAACACGCGGGGGCGGTGGCCCGCACCAAGGCCCAGTACCGTCACATCAAGGCGCAGGTCTTCGCTCCCCCCACCGAGGCCCCCTCGGTCGAGAAGGCCAAGGGCGACGTCCAGATACGGGTCTACCTACGCGAGTGTGATGGCGAGGCCGCGCAGGCCTTCACTTATCGCGAGGGCAAGTCCCTAACCAGCCAGGTGGAGGCAACGCCGGGGCGCCCCGTCCCCGTGGCCCCAGCCCGCGAGGAGGTCCCCGCGGCGCGGGCGCCTTCCCCGAGTTTCACCCCCGGCCAGGTCCCGAAGTACCTCCAAAAGCGCAAGGCCGAACTCCTGGCGGAGAAGCAGTCTATAGAAGACGAAGCCCAGCGACAACGTGAGCTGGCGAAGATCCCGCCGGGCTGCCGCCTCGTTTCTGAACAGGAGAAGCTGGAGACCATGGACAATCTGGCGGCACGGCAGAAGGAGCTGGAGATGCAGCTGAGTAAAATTCCCATTCGCTTTGACACCAACGCTATCAAAATGCGACGGCGAAATATCGAGGAGGAGCTTGCTCAAATAGAAGCGGATAAACTTAAATACAATTTTAAGAAACCTCTTTATCTCCCGATTAATTGATTATCCCCGCTCCTTGGTATGCGACAATTAAGGGATTATGATAGATGGTTGCACTTGGTTTTGACTCATTATAACATAGAGAGAAAAAGAAAGAAAGAGTGAGAGGGAGAGAAAGAGGGAGAGTAATATGAAGATATATTTAAACACCATTGAAATGTATTAAAAAAAAAAAAAGATTCCTATCCCCTTATCGCAAAGTGTATTTGTCTAAAGTATATCCCCTCCAAAAAAGGAAAAAAGATTTAATTCTACATGGACGAGTACATACTGTTGCTGAACTCAGAATGGAGTATTATGCTCTTTAAGGCGAAGAAGGTATTTAGTACCCGCTACAGATCACTAACGCACTTTATATAAAATAATCTTCAGATTCTTCTCCCCCCTTCCCTCCTCTTTTTTTTGACTAATTTATGAAGCGAAGAAGGGCATAATAAACTTGAACCCGTAGTCTGCGAGCCAAATCTATGAATTGGTGTTAGGAAATCAAGACAAAAGGATTCCAGCGATGTGATTATTGTACCCTGAAACTGTTTACTCCTTGAGCATCTCTCATGATAAATATTGATCTCAATGACTCCCTTCCCAGATAACATTGTAGTTAATTTCCAGCCGAAGGAGTTTTTTTTTCTGAGGACCTTTTTCGTATATCTGGCTCTGTCGTTATGTCCCCAAGATGGTGCATCACTATAGTAATTAATCACGACTGTTGTTCCCTGCTTCATGGGATTGTATTTACCTCTTATTTAGCACAACCATGAAGATGGTTTTAGCAAACCCTGTTACACAACTTATCAGGCGGGGGTGTAGGTTTATTATCATATTCTACTCTTTAAGAACTGATTCTATGTGGGTGGATATGTTACCCAGAGGTAGTTATGAA
>HF955210.1:37161-50854 GCA_000982615.1 Phytomonas sp. Hart1 | reverse complement strand
CACACTACAACCTGAATCCGAGCATCAGTTCGATAGGGGTGTGGCCCTCCCGTCACCCTTACTGCCATGTACTTCTGATGCCGAACAGAAGAAGGAGGACGACGAGTCGCAAAAGGAATCGGTAAACTACTCCAAGCATGCAGTGTCGGTAGATTTTCCTAAAATGCCATGGGAAGAGTAGGAAAATGGAGGATATTGTTTGTTTTCACTCGGCCCATTCCTTGTAGTGGTGCTTGTTATGGTATTGTTTAGAACAAGGAGACTCCTTTTCATAGGGCTACAAAAGGTTTAAGCTCGGATAACTGTGTGATACACCGCAACATATAAACGGTCGTTATGCGAGAACGCATGATCCTAGAACTCCTCAGCAGGGCTCGACTCGCGACTTACTTCACCGTTAACATTTTCTTCCACATCGCAAAAGGACCACTAAAGAAAAAACTTGTTGCAGTTGACCTTGTCATTTATTTTGAGTACTTGGTTCTGGCAACGCAAAAAAAAAAATTCATTTTTGCCATAGAGCAGTGGAGGAGGGGTATCTCGTTATGCATGTATCGATATCCATTAATCTATTCATTTATATCTATATCTTTATATATATATATATTCAGCAAACCTGACAATTTCTTACTTTTTTTTTCCCCCGTGAAGTCATCCAAATAATGAGTAAACGATCCGATAGGTTTTATTCTTTGCAATCATTCTTTTCCAAGATCATTTTTTAAAATATTGAAGGCGCTTAGGCTAACCAGCTCAAGAAAACTAAAGGGAGAATAGAACACGACGATCATGAGAAGACTCCTTTCCTTAAATCACCTTTGGATGGAGGCTCATTTAGTGTCCCGTGGCATTGCCACCAATGGTAGGATCACCAACGAAGACCGACGGTGGTGGCTTATTCACCTTGAGTGTGCACCGGATATCACACCGGGAACATTTGTGTCATGGTTAGACTGTTGTGGCACACACACAACCAAAAAACTTATTGAACGCAACATCTGGACTATTGAGCAAGTTTCCGAGCTTGATTCCGACGAGGTCGACGAACTGAAGTACAAAGAAGGATGCCTAAAGATGGATATAACTTGGGAGCACGCACGTACCATCATTACCCCGTTGCGCCATCGAATGAAGGGCACTGGGGTTGAGTCTGAGTTCCAGAATCGCATCCTGGAGTTACGCAAGAAGCGGGAGTTGGAGCGAAAACGCGAGGAGATTATCCAGGAGAGATCCGTCATAAGTGACAGGCGAAATGAAATGCTGCAGAAGCTGCGTGAGACCATTGCCTCTAAAAAGGCTGAGCTTCGGAAAAAGATGGAGGAGCAGCAGGCATCAGCACAGGCTGCCATTTCTAGTGATACTGGCTTAACCACCGACGAGGAAAATATCCAGGAGGACTCTGTTAGTGCGGCGACGGATCGAATGAGAACGGTCATTGAGGGTGACCGTCTTGATGACCATTGAAGGCTAGAACTATTCAACTGAAACTTAGCCATAAAAAAGTGCGTTTTGTAGGTTTGCACAGTTTGCGAAGAGCCAAAACTAGAGAAGCATCGTTAGCGCATAGAATAAGACTGGAAATTGGTAATAAAATGTTCCAGGATACCTTTATTTTACCACTTCCGTTTACTTCAGACATTCTCTATGCTAAGGGAAGGTTTCCACTAGTCGCATGGCTAGACCGCTTTTTTATTGACAAAATGATCCCATAGAAAACTACAATGGGATTCTATGGTATGCCATAAAAATCGGACGTCTTTTCAATATGGGGGCAGAAGATTCTCACACTCAGCTGTCATACTATCGTGAGCCAAGAAGCCCATGTAAAGTTTAGTCCAGTTGGTCAGTTTCTTGGGGAACAACAATGAACCTTTAAATTCTTGGTGTGCGTCAAGCCTTGCGTATTGTTGGGGTCTTTTATATTTCTGAGTGCTACAAACCTTTTTTGTGGAAGATGGGAATGTAGAAAAGGGACCGTGTGAAGCACCCGCGGTGCATGGAAAGAGCTCTTGCTAAATGCACAATTCATGGTGTTCACTACAGTATCGACTTTGCGATGTTTCACGGTGAGTCCCTCAGTAAAATCTGAGGGCTAAGTCGCCCGTTGACGCAAAATCGATACACGAGAGCATGTTCAAAGTGGGAAAGACCGCCTTTTTATAGGGGTACCGTTGATATCTCAGCTTCCATGTTCTTTGTTACTACAGTATAATCTAGGAACCTGTTTTAAGGTTCTAAATCAGTGATAAGTAACCCATCCCATCTAATTGAGGGGCAAGATTTTTGAAGTTGCGATTCCAACCGGGTTGCCGTTCGAGACGAATGGTACTGATAACACCAAGATGGTGTGATTTCCAATCTCTGAAATGAATACCACTATTACTGGTTAAATGAGCAAAAGCTTATTGTTGAGGACAGTACTTCACGGTAAAGCCGATAAAAATGGGTGCACAATAGGTTCCGGCATTCATGGAACGGTCAAGTCAATCGGCGTTCGAATTCGTTTTGGGCCCAATGAGAGTGGTATTTTTGTGAAGCCTGAATAAGGTAGTGATTATTTGCAACACAAACAATAAGGAGTTGAGTCAGCTTGCAAATATCATGAAGTTTTAGCGAGCAGGGGAAAGGCGGAATATCGAATCTGTGTTTCAATGAGGTCGTTGTTTTAACCGTTTGCTTACTCTGATTTTTCCTATTCTTTTCATTTTCACCATTGTCCACTATCCTCATCTCCAAAAGCCATAGCACGCCATGGAAAGCAGGAAGCGTTCTCGTAGCGCGAACACGCCTGAGGATGATTTTGATGCGTCCAACAAAAACGCAAACTCTGCCCTTGATAGTAGTTCCGATAGTGAAAGGGGAGGTGAAGTGCCGGTGTCCGATTTCAACCCTAATCCTCCCTCATCCTCGACATCGTCAAGCACAGGAGAGATTAACTTTGGTGAAGACCCCACGAGAGAGGCTCTGTTGCCCATGTTGGAAGAAGTTTTGCAGAGGATGCAACCTGGAGAAACCTTTAGTCATTGCCTCCAGCGTCTTTCACGGAGTGACATGGAGGAGTTTAACCGCCTGAGCGAACTGCACACTAAAGTCCTTCACCATCATGAACTGTTGTTAATGAAACTAAAGCGAGAAGCGATTTTACTTAAGGCCCTCGAGGAGACTGTTCGTACATCGATTCGATTGCAGCCTCTGTGGTTTTTGAGATGGACAGGAACTCCGGACGTCGTGAACGGTCCCTTTCCCGAGGCAAAAATGAGAGAATGGGCGTCTAAAGGTTATTTTGAAAAAAAGAAGGCGGAGGTACTTAGTGGTACCATTCTACGTGCACAGTGGAAAGGAACTTCTGAGGCTTTCAAGTAATTTTCTTGTGCCGAGACATGCGCGTGATTGACATTCTTGCAGGATCAGCTGCAGCCGGACGTCGTGCGGTCTTGGACACACGAAAGATGGAGGCAATTACCTAAGGGGTGGGGGGATCTTCTATTAGACACTTTTTTAATATTGTGTGTGTTATATGTTTGTTTGTGGTGTGCGTTATAGCCTTCCATTATTGTTCCCTTTCCCAACCTTTTTTATTATTATTTTAGATAGCAGACCCATTTGTTTTATCTTTATATAGAAACTACACCTTTACCACTCAAAACTGCGTGTTAACGCTTCAATAACCTATCATATTTTACTTAGAAAATACTACGTATTTACACCGATAATCTAATGCCACTACCAAACAAGAATGCAGAACAGAAAGCTAACCTAAAGACAGTTTTTCAGAAATTTCGTATTCCCCACCTTTATCAGTACTTTTACAAAACCATGACATTGAAGGGGTTTTCAGAGCTTCAGTCGGACACACTGGAAGCCTACGGAATTCAAAATGAGATGGATGCCATGCGATTATGCGATGCCGTTGAATATGCAAAGGACATTCTAAATTCACCATCTCTTTTATCCGTTACTGAGGTGCTGGACGGCGTCGAGGAATGCGACCCAACAGAAGACAAGATGGACGTTCATAAGCGAGACAGTCGATACACCGCACGAGGCACAACCGTACTGACTAGAACGCCGGACAATCGTGAGGTTAAGCGAAAAAGCCGCATTGTGGTTGCCATCCGAAAGCGGCCGATCAATGCCGGAGAGGAGGCTGGTGGATTTGAAGATGTTATGGAGTCGAATAACATAAGCGAGATTATCCTGAAGGAGCCCAAGGTGAAGGTTGACCTGCGTAAGTATATCCATATTCATCGTTTTTACTTTGACAAAGTCTTTGACGAGACGTGCACGAATGAGAATGTATACCAGCGGACTGCTCGCGATCTTATTGATACCGTTATGGACGGCGGTTCGGCTACCTGTTTTGCCTACGGTCAAACGGGGAGCGGCAAGACCCACACGATGCTCGGCAAAGATGAGGAACCGGGATTGTACGCTTTAGCAGCACGTGATCTCTATGCGTGTCTTAACATAAGAGGCGACCTTGTGGTGTCGTTCTACGAGATTTATGGGGGTAGATTGTATGATCTGCTCAACCGACGTCAGCTGTTGCGATGCCTCGAGGATGAGAAGGGTAAGGTGAACGTTCGTGAACTAACGGAGCACATATCGGGGAGCGTGGATGACCTGATGCGCATTATAGAGCAAGGAAGTCGGATCAGAAGCTCAGGCTGCACCGGGGCCAACGACACTAGCTCCAGATCGCACGCAATACTCGAGCTAAAGCCGAGAGTCCACGATATCAGTGGCCCCAAGTATTCCGGTGGCAAATTCACGTTTATCGATCTTGCTGGGAGCGAGCGTGGTGCCGACACCATCGACTGTGCGCGGCAAATCCGTATGGAGGGTGCTGAAATCAACAAGAGTCTTCTCGCCCTGAAGGAATGCATTCGATTTTTAGACCAAAACAAGAAACACGTGCCTTTCCGCGGTTCGAAGCTGACCGAGGTCTTGCGCGATTCGTTCGTCGGCAACTGTCGGACCGTAATGATTGGCACCGTTTCGCCCGCGAACAACAACTGCGAACACACTCTGAACACGCTGCGCTACGCGGACCGTGTAAAGGAGCTGAAGCGAAGCGCATCCAATAAACCAACCTTAGAGGAGAATGAACAGAAGCAAATTGTTTATATGGCCAAACCGCCTTTACTCAAGGCCCACCGGCCCGCCACCACGATTCCAGGCAAGAGTAGCCGTTTTTCACTCGCCGCCCCTCTCCTCAGCGGCCGCAGTAGCGGGCTGTGCAATCAGGCCCCGACCGTCCTCAACGCGATGGCGTCGCAGGGGCCGGTGAAGCGCGGCCGCGAGGAGGTCGCGTCGCTGCCGCCCTCCTCACCCAGTGAAGCCGGGCTCCGGCACGGCGGCACCCGCCAGGAGCACGATGCGGAGAGCGGGGGCTACAGCGGCCCCTTGACCTCGGACTCCCACTCCTCCGCGGCCCCGGCGCACGCCGCCTTGCTGGAGAGCGCGATGGAGGCCTACAAGCACTACCTCGACGTCGACATGTATTGCATCCGTGAGGAGCACCAAGTCAAGTTCAACGCACAGCAGGAACGTGTGAGCGCGGACGAATTTATCAAGAAGGCACGTGAGCTGGTGGACGCAAAGTGTGAAGCAATGAACCACTTCCTTGCCCGTCTTGAGGTTCTCGAGAAGACACCCAAGTAGCTTCGTACGCAGCATAGATAATAGTTTTTTTTCATGTTCTTTTTCTCCTTTATTATGTTTTCTAGTCATTGTGGACAGAAATAAGAACGATTTCATATTTGCATCTTTTTAAGATTTCTCTCATTTTCTAGTCTAATATTGAGACTAAACTATCTAAAGAGTTTGCCTTTGTTTAGACGTCTATAGTAGGTTTTTCACCCTTTTACCTCATGTTTCATTTCATTTAGATCTTTCTTCCGATTTTTTGTTATTTTTTTTCCAAAAAGACATGCCTGACGATTTTTAGAATAAAAAACGTATGGGTTCTGTTCTAATGTCATTTTATCAAGTGCCTGAATATTTCGCGTGCATTCACCATTTTTTATTTTAAATGTGTGGGATAATACGTCTACAAAGCAAACTATTAAGATCTATTTCAAGAAGCAGGACCGGAAGGTTGGAAAGCACACACAACGAAAAGTCTAGTAGGACATGAATGCTTCGGTTATCGTCTTTTATTTTAAGTGCTCAGAGGTTAGATGGTGGCATCGCCAGACAGCCTCGAGGCTCTATGCCTACAATGATACAGCCGTCTATTTTGAGTGCTGATGTGGACCAAAAGGCCTTGGAAATCAAGCTTCAGAGCTACCTTTGGAAGGAGATGAATACCGATAGCGATGATGACCCCGAATACGTGCCGCCACTTCCGAGAAAATGGGTCAAGGCCTCCAAGTCAATGCTCTCTACGAGTTACACACAACGGAGTTGGTTTCGCATTATGTCCTTCAATATGATGGTGGACCGCTATAACAATGCTTCCAAACACCAAACGACGCCGGTCGAGGACGTGAAGGTACGAGTGCCCAGTTTCACGCGTACTACAAGAAGCGACTTGGCTCCTAACGGCGCGCCACTGGAGACTTCTGATGGGTTTTTGGACTACGATCCGCAGATTGACACGGAGCTCCCACCATTTCTTACATCAGAGTTTCGTAGAGCGCATCTGACCAATACTTTACGACATTACGATCCAGATGTGGTGTGCTTGAATGAGGTCAATCGTGTCTTTTTTAATGGCGATCTGTGGCGATATGTTCGCTACCTGGGATACGGAACGCTCTATCAATCCAGCCGTGGAGCGCGTGTACGCGTGCTTCGAAAAGGCGAAGACCCTACCGCACCCCGAAATGGGGGTAAGATTCTCGAGGAAGAGGACATTGGCAACGTCGTGCTTTTCCACAAGGGTCGTTTCACACCGCTCCTCATGCCAGGCCGAGACCTTCCCGGCCACTTCCATTTTGGCCATTTTGTCTCTATGCGTGACAAGATCACAAATCTCAATCTGAATATAGGATGCATCCAACTCACAGCAGGGGATTCAGAGGAGGCACAGACAGTGAGGCTACACGAAACCCGGCAGATCCTCATGATTTTAGAGGGTATGAGTAGCGGTAGCGCCGACAGCGCCCACACAACGACCATCCTGTGCGGCGACCTGAACACTAGGGATGATGAAGAGCCGTGTGTGCAGGCGATTCGTGAACGTTTTTTTTCCACCTACGACGCCCTCGGGGGACCAAGGTGGACCGCGTGGCACTACCAAAACACTTTGGGAGAGGGAAAATACGTCTCTTCTTCTTCTTCAGAGTCGGGATACTGCAAGTATTACGCCAAAAATGTCGATGAAATGCATCGAACAGACACACAACGCACCCTTGAAAAGGAGACGCAACAGTTCATAAGACCAGATGCAGGGTTGAAGCATCATGGCAAGTTCTCTAATGTGCGTTCAGTGGCAAAGCTCATCTCTAGCAAAACAAATCCGTCGATTCAAGCGAAAACGGCAATACCACGGGGTGACTCGGATGATCAACCCAAGGAACAAGAGACGAGGAGCAGCCACCACACCGTCTCTGAAAGGACCGATATGCTTATCCCTTCCAAGACCGATTTGAAACAACGTGGAATTGTGTACGGGGCACAGGACTTCATTTTCTATGAACCCCGCACCCTAGCTCTTCATCAGGCGCTGGATATTCCAGAGGATGGGGAGATCGACCCCCAACAGCTCTTTCCCAACACAAAGTTACCCTCCCATCACCTTCCCTTATTCGTCGATGTCTCGTTCAACGATCTCTATCCCGATCTCTGAGGAATTTGCTTTAATCCGTAGCGTTTGGTAAAAGTACCAGGTCGGGCTGACAACAACCTTTTCCATCCTAGTGAAAAAGTACGGGAAATGATTTTGAACCCTCTCATTACCCTACGCCAGTTTCTGCCATTATTATATGTGAGATCCCTTCTCTTTTCTATTTTTTTATTTCAACTTTTATTTGCAAATAGTTTTGGGCATCCAACTTTATTTCAATGCCGATTCATGAAATTGTATCACGTGCTCGGTCAATTTGTGAGATTCATCAATGCAACAAAAGGCTATAATACCTTGTGCTGTTTAAATAGCGCGTTCTAGATGAGGTGCCTGTCTCTTTTATTTTTGGCACAAAAAAAAGCATCTAAAGAAGACATCTAGGAATCAGCCGTTTTAGGGCCCAACTCTGAATCCTATCTTGCCCATTCCTCCTTTTTTTTTTTAAACATGGCCACTGATAAACATATGAGGACCAACCAAAATACCGAGGGGGCATCCGTAATCTCTATATTTATTAGAACGCTGGGTCAGTTTAAAAAAAGTTTGTAAGGAGGGTTTCCCAAACGTGCCTTGAAGTTTTCTGGCCCATTTCACTCATTCACTGACTATTGAAAGAATATCAGTGAAATAGAGGTAGTATACCTTTTGATTAATGTTGTATACCTCCAAACGGTTAGACATTTTTTTCTTAGTGCCTAGGAACGATTTAGGGTTAGAGTACGTTTACTCTCTCCATGTAAAAACAGCAGCACCTGAGGGATATTTGGGTTCCCCCATACCGTTATCGTCGACACCACGGATCCCATCCAGATAAATAAAACGTTTTCCGAAAAAGTAGAGTTCATGATGAGAATAGGTCAGGGTACTCTTTCGCTTCGAGTGGACGTTCTAACGCAACTTTACCAATCCGGAATACATCCGATTAGTTTCCACCTAACGTTCTGCGGGCATACGGTCGAAGTCTGACTCAGCCCATCTCAAGCCGCTGACAAACACAAGGAAAAGGAAAAGGAGAGCGGCAGCGTAACCGGAGGGTCTCTGATTCAGGCTCTTATTATGGTTTCCGACGAAAACTCCGAATAAACGCAAGGGTTCTCTTTAGAAAACAACTGGTTTATGTTGAAGGAAGAGCAGATAGTGTTTTTTTGCGCAAAGCATGTTACCTTGCCATGATGAGGCTAGCGAGAGATCTTGATGGTATTACCCTATCAGATGTGTTTTTCACCGGGCGGTAATGGTGGTGTCTACACAGAACAAAATGAATCGGTATGTGTACTTGTTAGACATCAAAAATGTTGGCATATTTCACAAATTTGACGGTTTACGGATACTTTGTCCAACTTCTGAGAGGGGCAGACTGACAAAGAAATATGTTATGATTATATTTTCTGCTCTTGAACCCATAGGTCGTTTTTTATAATTTCTATAAGCAAATATTATCACCATTTTTTTAAAATATTAAACCAAGATTTTACTCAATCCTAAAGCTACTCAATATGTCCGCATATGACCAGCTGGAGTCTCTTTTCGAGACGATTTATCGTCTTCAACACGCCATTAATTTATGTCGTTGGGATATGAACACGTATATGCCTCCTAAAGGTCAGGAGTCTCGCGGGGAGGCCATTGCGATGTTGGAGAAACTTAAATTTCAGTACATTACTTCACCAGATGTGAAGAAGTGGATTGATGAATCCACCGCGGCACAAGATGAACTTTCTGCCCTTCAGAAAAGCAATCTTCGCGAAATGATTGTTTTATGGAAGCGCATGAGCTCACTATCGGAAGATTTCATATCTCGTAAGGCGAAACTTAACACTATGGCCCATGGGGTATGGAAAAAAAGCCGGACTGATAATAAATTCTCCGATTACTTACCCGTATTGAAGGAACTCGTTTTGGTTGCCCGCGAAGAAGGGGCATATTTGGCGGCGAATTCTTCACAGACCCCATATGAAGCCCTTATGAATGTTTACGAGCCAGGGGCGACGATCGCCCGTATGGACGCGCTTATTGGGCAAGTTAAATCCTGGTTACCACAGCTGCTACGGGATGTTATAAAGAAACAGGAATCAGTAAAAGACCCGATCATCCCGTTCAAAGGACCTTTTCCCGTGGACAAGCAAAACGCACTCGGCAAGGATATGATGCGTACCTGGAAGTTCGACTTTGATTCGGGGCGACTGGATAGTAGTCCACACCCCTTCGCTGGTATGACTAAGGAGGACTGCCGTATCACGACAGTTTACTTAGAGCATGATCCTTTGATGTGCCTCTACTCAGTCATTCACGAGGTGGGGCACGGCAAATACGAGCAGAACATGGGGCCGCGTCAACTGATTACGCAACCCGTGTGCACAGCCCGCTCCTATGGTGTGCACGAAAGCCAATCCCTCTTCGCCGAGTTCCAGCTCGCACGCGCAAAGCCCTTTTTTAAGTTTCTTCAGCCCAAAATGGCGGCCCACCTCGACCCACAGCCGGCCTTTAACCTGGAGAACCTCACCCGTGCCGTTCGTAAGGTGAAGCCTGGCTTTATCCGTATTGACGCGGATGAGGTCTCGTACCCGTTGCACGTCATCCTGCGCTACGAAATCGAGCGCGACCTTGTGGATGGGACACTGCAGCCCGAGGATGTGCCCACTGTGTGGAATGCAAAGATGAAGGAATATTTGGGGATCGAGACGACCGGCCGAGACGACCTGGGCTGCCTCCAGGACCTTCACTGGTCGAAGAGCTCCATTGGGTACTTCCCGACGTACTTCATTGGGGCGTTGCTCGCGGCGCAGCTCATGGCGACAATCCGTACGGAACTTGGCGAGGAGAAACTGTTTAAATGCCTCCAAACAGGCGACCTGGAGTGCATCTTGGCGAAGCAAAAAGAAAAGATTTGGGACCATGGCAGCTTCTACACGACCGATGAACTTGTAGAGAGGGCGACGGGTGAGAAGCTGAACCCAGAATACCTCCACAATCATCTTGTCTATCGATATCTTGAAGATATGAACTGAAATGACTACTTTACTTGTGTACACATGAATACTTCGACTTGCAATGGGCTTAGGTGCACATAAGTGCTTATATAATATTTAGAATTCGTTTTTTTTTTATTTTAGCATTTGTACATCGGTAGACATTTTACTGATTTCTTGGTATAAATAAGCATTTTTAATTTTCCTCTTTATTTTAGATTCAGTATTGTAGTTATTTTAAATTTAATCCGTACACTGAATATATGCTTTAATGATACTTTTTTCCATGCGGTCTCTGCGTTCCGTTGTAGCGTGTAGTTACTTTCCACCTGGAGATCACACGCCGAGCGCTTCGCTGGGCCAAAGGGTTTTTTAATTTGGTTCTAATATGGTCGCGAGGTGTTACTGACGAAGAATCTACACACCACTTTTTGCGAAATAAATCTAGTGAAATTATAAAAAAAATGGTATGTGAGTGTTGCCATTTTATTTTATCTTTTTTTTCTGTGTTTTAGCATCTGCACATTGGTACTCATTTTACTGATTTATTGGTATAAATAAGCATTTTAAATTTTCCTCTTTATTTTAGATTCAGAATTGCAGTTATTTTAAATTGAATCCATACTCTGAGTAGTATGCTTTAATGATTCTTTTTTTCCATGCGGTCTCTGCGTTCCGTTGTAGCGTGCAGCCACCCTCCATTTGGAGATCACACGCCGAACGCTTCGCTGGGCCGCAGGGGTTTTCCTTTTGTTTTAATATGGTTGCAAGGTGTTACTGACGAAGAATCTACACACCACCTTTCACGAAATAAATCTAGTGAAATTATTAATAAAAAACGGTATGCGAGTGTGACCATTTTATTTTATCTTTTTTTTTCCATTTCTTCGTAAAAATCCACTGGCGCACTAACAATCCCTCTCCGGATCTTCTAGTGTAGCGCACCCCTTCTGGGTCTTACAGCGGTTAATCTGTGTTTTTCTCAAGTGTCGTTGCGAGCATGGTAAGGGTGCCGCCGTCCTGTTCTTTTTGGTCCACCTCTAGTTCTCTCTTTTCCTTGTTTCTCCCCACACTGTCTCTAGCTAAGCTTCTCAACAGACATACCGATACACTTCTCTCTTGCAGCCCACCGCTACACCGAATAGGTTGACGCAGGTGAGAAGCCACAAAGCCATCTGAAGGGAAGCCAACAAGCGATTGTTACCATCAGGTCAAGAGGTCTTTTGCTTTTGAGGTGAGCCCCCCAAACAATCCATTACTTCACGATGGATCCAATCGCGAGGAACGCGGGCATTCCTCACCCGTACGGCACCGAGGAAGGGGATCGGCAAACGTGGTGAATCAATCACTTGCAGAGCCTCATGATAAAGGTTCTTACGTTATGTTCACAAAACAACCCACCGAAATCTCTGATTTTAGTGAGCAGGACATTCAATGAAACGACAGCAATGCGCTCATAAAGACTTCTTATAATATAGCAACTTCCGCGATGGGAAATACGATCATTTAGCCGAATCCTGTCAGCCCGCTTACCAAAACCCTGAAGTGCTCATACTACTGGACTGCTATCAAGAGTCTGTCCTACCGCAACGAAGGAAGTGTTTTCGCGCGTTCAGACGATCCTGGCCCAGCGATGCGAGTAAATGGAGCTTAACGTTTCAGAAGCTGGAGGAGCTTTGTTCCAATAGCCGATGCAACTCGAGGCTTTTGGTATTTCCCAGCAAGCTAAACCTCTCTGTGAAGAGCATTTTTTAACGACTAGTAGGGTGTGATTATGCCTGATGTGTGTCTATGGTGGTGAGCGGGTGGGGTTGGGGGTAATGTGGATGTTTATTCAGTGAAACTGCCCATCTTTTAATTTGAAATTGTCCTACGGTGTATGGGTGGAGATTTTAAAAATTCAAGACACATGGAATATGAAATTCAGGCTCTAATTCTCCAGCATTTCAAATCCTAATATTGGGAGATTTGCTACCTGAAGAGATTAATAAATTCAAAGGGTTCCAAAGGCTTGGGGCAGGCAATGCCTTTAAGCGTGAGGGTGCTAGGGGAATTAAACCGCTCAGGGTCATGTTTAGGGTACGTTTACTCTCCCCAAGTAAAAACAGCAGCACCTGGGGGATATTTTGTGTTTCCAACCCCAGACGCGACACCATGTTTTTCATGTGACGTGCCAATTGCAATTCATCATCATGGCCTCGTCTTTTACTCTCCCATTCGTCCATCGTCCGCAGCATTTCTAAATGCTCTTTATAGTGACGGTCAAATTTATCTTTGCTATCTTCACCCCAAGCCCTAACAAAACATAATGGAATCCAATTAACTTACTATCAGCATTCATAAACCATGTGAGTCATTCATATACCGTTTTCGTCGATACCACAGATCCCATCCATATAAATAAAACGTTTTCCGATAAAGTAGGGTTCATGGTGAGAATAGGTCAGGGTTCTTGCTCGTTTCTAGTGGACGTTCGAGGGCAACTTCACCAATCCGGAATACATCCGATTAGTTTCCACCTAACGTTGTGCGGGTATACTTTCCCGTTGGATCGTAGACCGAGTCCAAGGAGTAACCCCACCGTCTAGGGCCACCATAATGGTAAGACATCCCTATTTGTTAATCTAAGGTCCTAAATAGGCACTGTATTTAAGGATGAAGTTGAGGGCACAGGGGCCAAAGTATAACTCAAATGTAGCAAACCACAGGTGGGGGCCAATTTTGGCCGAAAATTGTCGAATCAATAGCTCGATTTTTTGCAAGAAACGGGATATACAACGAAAAGACGATCCCAATAAGCACATTTTCGCGAAAAACACCAAAAAATCGAGCCAATTTAGCTCAATCTAACGATTTTGCGAAAGCTTCCCCAATAATACTGTAGGTTAAGCCTAGAGGCTCGTTAAGTCTCCAGTCTACCGAGGAAGCTTTT
>HF955209.1:555300-604378 GCA_000982615.1 Phytomonas sp. Hart1 | reverse complement strand
AGCAAAATCAAATAATTAAATATCGCTTAATAACTTAGCTTCAACGAAGTTGACCCACCATTTTACATTAGACAAGAAAAATATGTCCTCCATAATAATCTGCGTATTACTTTAGATACGCAAAAAAATCCACAGGGAGGAGGGGGGAAAAGGAACGCAATGCTTAGTAAAATAGGCTATGTATAAGGCCATTGAATCGAATACTATCCCAATAAAACTTTTCTAGATATGCATTTTATGCATCCATTTTTTACCAACATACATTGTGCCCTATTTTCCCCTTCACTCCTCGTTCCGGAATAAAATCATATATCGGAAGTAGAGAACTATAAGTTGCATAATATATATAGGATTAGAATTGATAGTTTTATCTAATATATTTAGTAGAAGTAGATAAGCAGATTACACCCTTTTGGACTTTTATATTTTACCGTTGGATTTCCAGGACAAATCTGAGTATTTCAGAAATTTCGAACTCGTAACAAGATACATAAAAAGCATTTATATACTTAAAAAGTAAAATAATCATCAAGAATCCCATGAATACATCGTGTCAGGAGCCTTGAAATTATTGGAAAAAAAAGTCATAAAGATGCATAAAGCAATCCAAATAGAAGTCTGAGTTAAAAACTCATCAAATGGCCATTAGTAATAAACAAAAGTATGGTAATAAAATATAATGTACAGGAAAAAATCGAAAATGCAGAAGACGCGTCACTTTTTCAAACGAGAAATTATCATTAGGCCAATAATAGTAAGAATCCTAACAATTATCCACATAAAGCCAAGAGATAACCACATAAGCAGGTTGGTTGACTGTGGATCTGAGTCGAAGCCAAGTTGTACTAGCACTTCCCGGCCATTGTGAGGTTGATTGCGGCAGAATAACTCTCCGTACTTCTGTATGTCGCAGTTAAAATGATCAATGTGCTTTAACTCATTACGTAGTAGTATAATGTACGCATGCCTAATGTAAGAAAGCTTTTCGAATACGTAAAAATATGGTCTCAGGCGATCGGTACTAGCGAAAAGGCCACTCGCAAATATGAAAGGCAGATTAATCAATGCCACCATAGTAGTGGCAAGCGTCAGTGATTCAAAATAAGTTGAAAGCAATACGCCAATACCAACACAAACCTCCTGATACAATAGCATAACGCAGAAGTATGTTAAAAAGGCGCCGACAGAGACATAAAGACCTGTTAGAAAATATACAATGATAGATTCTATGAAGCACAAGAAAAACATAAGCGGCATCTGAGCGGTTAGGGTACCAGCAAGGTAAATAAAGCTAGAGTAGGCACCGGAGTTTCGATCATGAAAAAAAAGTACACGAGCTTTATGGAAGGAGCTCAAGACTGCATAAATCGATCCCATCGAACGATTTGAAAGTATCGTATAAAAAAGACCCTGACGATCTTGAATACTTAACGTATCCATGCCAAGACGTAAGAAAATTAAACCAGCCACTAAAGAAAAATAAAGTGTCTGCACAAAAAGTGCGAAAATGAACGCACGGTCCCTTCTCAGCTCGTTGAATCGACGAACAAATACCTCACTGAATTGTATGTACATCGAAGACTTGAATTTCTTTATATATAAGTCGAGAAATTCAAGCGCTATTGATTTTTTGCGTCTCGTCACGACCCGGATGGAGGTAGTGTGCGGGGTGCGCTTGCTGCTCTTAAGATGCTGCGCCCACCGCTCCACAAGCACGCGCGCCGTTGGCTCGTCTTGCAGGAGCATCATGAAGTAATCCCCCGCGGTGTACTGCTTGGGGCACTTGAAGCCGATAGATTCAAAATAGCCCAGGGAGTCCGCCATCGTGCCGTGGTAAGCACAGCGGCCACCCGTCAAAAGCATGAGGTCGTCAAAATACGAGAGCACCTCAGCAGTGGGCTGGTGAATGGTGTAGATGACGGTGCGACCTAGTCGAGCCAGCTCACGCAGCTGTTGAATAATTTTTGCCGACGTTACCGAATCTAGAGCTGAGGTCGGCTCGTCGAGCAACAGGACTTTCGGATCGCAGATGAGCTCGGTACCAATGCTGCATCGCTTCCGTTCCCCTCCAGACAGACAAGTGCTCATGCCGGGGACGCCGACCACCGTATCCTTTGCGTCGAGAAGCTTCAGAGTATTAAGCATCTCCATCACACGTTTATGGGTCTCCTTGCAACTCGTCCCGTGACGAGTGCGCAAAGAAAACCACATCGCGTCGTATGGGGTAACCATTGAAGAAATAATTTCGTCCTGTGGTACAAAACCTATCGCTTTGCGGAAGGTCGGCTCGTACTCGATGTCACCGAGCTGGTGGCTACCAGACAATTTACCATCACTGTCAGAGGTTAACCGGTCGGAGATGGCACTCAAGAACGTCGTCTTGCCAGAACCGGAAGAACCCATGATCGCCAGACAGCGGCCAGAGAGCGCTGTCCCTGTGAGGTTGTCCAGTACCTGCTTGTTACCAACCCGGTAGGTTAGATTGTGCCATGAGAGCGGCAGACTGAAGCCCGTTAGTGTGGTATGATTTATATTGAAAATTTCAGGATCGAAATCAGCGACAGATAAACTTACACACGCGGTTGGGCTTTGACCATGTGGTCTCCGACTAGTCAAAACTATGTCACTCAGGTTTGATTTATTAGAGTCACTTAAGTCCTCGGGGCCTATTGTTGAATTATAAGAGGTCAGTGGTAACATTTGTTAGAGAGGCATATAAATTAATATATAAACTTATTTTTATAGATCAATGTGTATATATAAGTGAAAATGTAAGAGTAGCTTGTTCAATTTTACAAAAAATCAGAGGTAAAATTGGAAATTGTTCAAGGCAAGTTATCAGTTTTTGGCGTACAGACACATCGTGTATTATTCAATAGCATTTCTGAAAGCGTATAGGGTGTAGCTATACACAAGAAAAAATGTTAACCCCTATCATGGGTAGATCTTAGCACCACCACCCCCCTACACACACATGCTCTAACATTCAGGCTATACTAACACAAAAAGATCTAAGTTTAAAACTGCGTTCTGATACATATGTTTTTGCCGATATTGTCGGGATTTGTTATATTAATATTCTTTCAGTATATTAATTAGGCCCGTCCGCTTCAAATCTACCGTTCCACGAATCCCCCCGTACACATCGTGGTGATATCGGTGAATAATAGCCGTGTAGATTAGCAAAGACTCGAAAAGAGAGTTAGGGCCTGGGTAAGGAGTCAAGCGTTGATCTGTAGTCTGAGTGCGGTAGCGTACATAAAAGTAAGGTTCGCCCGTATCCCCTACGCAAATGGCCAAATCCTGGGTTTGGGTGCTACTATGGAAGCCTAATCGGATGTAACCCTCCATTCCCTCCACAGAATTGCGAATCACGTGAAGAAGAATATGTGCATCACAGGGAAATCCTTCGCGCCACGTGTCCGTGTCCCCACTGTTGTGTTTGTAGGAAAGCAACTTTTTGCTTTTGGCCAGCATTCCTAATCGTGACACAACGTAGTGCTGCCGGGCAGCGAGCTCAGAATTGGATGCTACCGTACCCTGAGGAAGCGTTCGTGTCACATCCAACCGTTTTTCTAGTGCCAGTCGCTGGTTATAATACGAAATAACGTTAAAGTTCTGTGGAACGGACCGCTGAAGCTTCTGTCGCTCGGAAAGAATCAGCTCCTGTTTTTGAACCTGCTGCAGCGGTTGCTGCTGTAAAGTCTGTGGCTGGCCCCATGTAAAGGATGGACTTGGCATTGCAGCGGAAGGTAGTTTTACAGAAAGTGTTTCTTGAAGCGAATGATTGCAGTCAAAAGCTGTCAGCTCCTGGCTCGCGAGCCATTGATCACACTGTTCGATTTCACTGTTAAGACGGGAGCAAATGTCGCGAACCCACTCTCTTAGACGAAAAAGTGCATGTTCGGGATCACGGACACCAAAACTTAGCCAATCTACGTCACCAAAGACATGAAACAACGAATGACCTTCATTGTCTGAACCACCAACCGCACCAGTAGCGGCTGGTGCTTCCCTCAGATGTTCCTCACGGACATCGTTGTAGTGCACGTTAATACACCCTTCTTGTGGAAGCCTTCCGCTTCCTGTTGTGATTCGAGCTGGATTAAGCGGGGTGTTCAAAGATAGTGAATGCAGCACAGGCTCTACAATAGCATCTGAGAAGGGCTCAGAGCTTTTGGATCCAATACGTGTCCTAAGGAAGTTCTCTAAATCCTTAGTGTTACATACCGAAGTTGTAGAGGTTACGACGCCTCTTGGACGGTGCGTTGGGCCTGCAGCTACCGTTTGGTTATGTTTACCCAAGGGAATGCTGCCCACCATGCCTAAAGGCTCACCAACGCACAGTTTCTCTGTTCTAATATTCTCCGTTCGGGGATTTAAGAGAAGTGGATTCATAGATGGGATCATGTTGGATGGACGCAAGCTCGATTGCGGGTGATCACGGGTGGTTGGAGAGCTTTGAGGGTGCTCCGTTGAGGAAGAAAGATGTTGAGTATTTGAAATTTTAAGAGTTTTTTTTTCGGGTCGAGTGCAGTATACGAAAGTAAACAATAACGCACTGCTGATAAAGAGCAACGAAAAGATCAGACCTGAAATTGTAGTTATCCAACTATCTTGTAGTACCTCAACTAATACCTCATCAATCCAAATCTGAGATGTTGGCGTCGGATGACTCCAAGAAAAAAACCAACTGATCAGATATAGAGCCAGAAGAACACTTGTCGTATACTTCAGCTGAGTAATACGACCTTCTCGCCCAAAGTAATGGGTTTGTCGCTTGTGCTCGGTTTCTAAAACCCTTTGACAGTGAGAATAGCGCATGGAATTGAACTTTTTCTTGTTAGGTACCCTTTTCTCAATATTTTAAACTATCAAAGGTGCTATGACTTTATTACTTTTTGATATGAAAATTTACAGGGAAACCTAGAATTCTGAATCAATCCTCCATAAAGCTTTCAACGCTCAAATGTTCCAGTGAACCTATAACCGAAGATGCAATAGTATCTTGTTATTGAGTGTACTGACCATGTTTAAAATAATTAGATGCAAAACGATAAAACATGAGCCTTTTTTTTTACCAATATCTTCCTTTTTTATTCTGGATATTAATATATATTATGAAATTTTAAGATCAAGGATTGCCACTTTTTTTTTTAGGGGATCTATTTTCCTGTCTCAGTATTTTCAATCGTCTTCAAAACATCCATGCCCTCCAGACTTTGCCAAACACGACGAGACGTTCATCCAACGATGGTGTGGGAGTAGTTGTAATTTAAAAAAATGGGAGCTGTTCATGTTTCAAACAGAGTTTGCCATGAACAGTGCATCTACGAGGTATTTTACCTTGAAACTTTCAGCTAAGTTATCCTGTAGGTTGATTTGCCAGTGACCCTATTGAATTTAATGATGTCAAAGTCCCGAATCAAAAAATTCCGAATAACTCGATGAAAACTAGAGTTTTTGTATCCAAACCCTTTTTTTACAGATGCATAGATAGTTAAAGTTTTCTGTGGTACATGGTGTTTCCTTATCAGAAAGACCTATCACATTCCGTCCATCCTTTTCACCACCAATAACGATGTTAATGAACACCTTCGAGGCCACTTTATATTCTGTCAAGACATATTTATTTAACAGTGAAATCACTGGAATAAACGCCAGAAGGTGCTTGAAAATATCTTTAGTTATTTGGTAAAAAAAAAGTTGCTTTAATTAACTTTTTTATTAGAACAAAAAATTCTAACTTTTATAAATTAATTTTACTCGGATTTTAGATCTTTAGTGGAAGCTATCTTTGAAGACGATATCCACACGACACAAAAGTTAATAAGAAATGCATTTCAGATAAAAAGGAGAGACTTTGAAAAAATAAAAGCTCTACTTATATATATATATATGTGTATATATTCGATAGCGTGATTGATATATATATATTTAAAGCGGATTGTTGTAGAGGTTATAATACTGTATAGAATACGCTTTTTTTGACTCAGCTAAAGTTACATTTAACTCTCTACATTACAATACACACACACACATTCACACGAAAAGAAGGAAATACGAAGATATTTAATGACTAAAATAAAGTGATCAATCAAAGCTAGCGTGCGAGTTGACGAGAAGTCATAACATCCCGGAGGGCGCGAAGACCTGACTTCTTTGCACTTTCTTTTGAAGCATTGACAGCAGATTGATGGCTTTCCTCGCGACGCAAACGGTCACGTACCACCATAAGTGTTACACCCATTAGATTTTTTCCTGTGCCATTGCCATTGTCACCCCAAAAGTCGTCTTTTACAGTGTGGTCCACCAAAACCCCCTGTTCCGTTCCCAGAAGAATTTTTCTAGGCTCCTCATTTTGTTTAAATTTAAAATAAGTGCCTAATAGCATCACATCTAATTTGATGCGGTTCCACTGCGCTCGTTGGTGGCCTTTGGCTTCAGCCTCCTTAACAAGACGATCCAACTCCCATGTTGTGGTGGCCCGTTGAATGCGCTGCTCTATTGAGAAGTCCTTGAAACGTTCACAAAGGAAGTAGTGATGAAGGGAAGGGTATTGACGGTGTCGGATAATCACTGGATGAGGTGATAAGGGGCTAAGCATGCCGTATATTGGATCCTGAACATCGTGAAATTTAATTATTTTAGCTGAGGTACTTTGAGGTTTTCGGGTAGACATCCTTTGCTATTTCTTTGCAAAGATAGTTGTCAGTAGGAAGTGAAAATAAGTTTATTAAATACATGAATATAGATTTGCAATCAGTTTCCCATCACTTGGAATGGTTTAACGAGAGATCCTTATTTTTTCAGGTTTCAGGATTGTAGAGAATGATAAAGAAAAGAAAAAGAAAGCGCATGCTGATATGTATATGGATTAATATGTTTCCCTCTTTATCCTCTACAAAATTAGATAGCTAGCTCCAATCATTGAACATCAATGATGGAACAATAAAACGAAATATCTACTCAAAGTTTTTTTTTAAACATAATTTCGCCACAAATTGATTTTTCTCACAATGCATATCTGATTTACAGTTTCAATTCTACGGTTATATAATCAAAATTTTTCGTTACGCATGCTGTTCGTGTTTTCCCTGAGTAGGTCCTACGACTTTGCCCTGTCTTTCCTTCTCAACTATCGCTTTTGCTTCAATCCTTGCGTAACTCAAATGTTTCTGAGCGCACACATTCTTTAGTGATAATGAGAAATTTAACACTATCACCGGTAAAAATATCACGCTCTGAAGCCCCTGTGAACGCATTTTTAAGTATTGACAGTGTGTCCTCCTGTGATAGCTCCGGCGGGGCTTGTCCATTGAAGTGCTGCTGGGTGAGGAGACAGTCTAGCAGCGGCTCTACAAAGCTGGAAGCAGTGCCCTGAGTGCCGTATTTAAGAGGCTCCGTTGACCCCACCGCATCGTAGCTATAACACACTCCCTCGCCCTCCTTATTGAAACCGACAATCATATTGAAGGTGTAGTAAGGAAAGAAACGACGTTGATACAGCAATGTAGACAAGAGCTGGGCAACCGCAGTCGTTGATGGCATTTTACCTCGGTTGTTGTAGCGGTACCACTTGATCCGGCACTTCATCATTTCCTGTAGTTGCAACCGGTCCGCCTGCATTCCGTTGCTGGCCATGAAGGTGTTCTCCGTTAGCTGGAAAATTTTGGACTCGTCGTGGCGAGTGTGCAAGCAGAAGTTCCCATTCAGACGCGTGTCACCCGCTAAGATGACAAAGTCCTTGCCCGCAATGGCAGCTGTGGTGCCACCATTATCTGTGTACGGGCTCCAGTCGGAATGCTGAACCGCACCCTTTTTGGGCAACCGAAGCACAGAGCTTGCGAGCTTCTGGGAATGGTTTGCCTTGGCGTATTCGGAGTGATCCTCAATCATTGCGATACAATATTTTTTAAAAATAAATCTTGCTCAACGTAAATCAAAATAAGCTAAATAGTAAGAAAGGAGGTGTTGATATAATAAAAATAAAGGCGAAACAGGGCTAGATATTGATTGACAACACGAAACGGTCGATAATTTTTATTTATGACTATTTGAGGCCAAAAAGGTTATTTGTAAAGCTTGAAACGGGAATTCAGCTGAAAGAGTCTACACCCCAGAGCCCCCCTGAGCATTATAATCCTTAAAGGATAAAGAGAAAACCTCACTTCATTTGCACATAGGAGTTGAAATATACGAAAAAAGGGCCTAAGAGAGGGTCTTGTAACTTTAACTCTACTTCGTCCTCTTCTTCGTTCACATTAAATGAAATCGATTCACGTTGAAGTCCTATTTTTAGAGTTAAACTAGAAACGAAATGTCAGCATATTATCCATGGGATTACGATATCCGCTTGTGACTATACTTGTTGATGAACTCCAACTCCAGTTCTTTATCCTCCACACGTTGCCGATAATGAGCCCGCGCTGCTTCACAAGAGGGACAGGTATCACCCTTGGCTTTGATTCGTCTAAACTGCATATAAATCTCATAAGCAAAAAGAGAGATGAATGTTAAGGAAGAAACAATCCACATGCTGTAGTTTTGCGAACCTTCCTGAAAGCCAAAGTCTCGTGTATTAAATATTTCCCATGGGCGTTCCCGTGGGCGCCGTGCCTTAGGCATACGCATACGGCGACAAAGCGTACAATACAACATAAGAATACTATTATCACGGAACCTTCTTCCGGAAATTGTATTAAAAATTCAAAGTAGATAAACTGAGATCAAAGTCACGGACAGTGAAAATTTCGGCCAATTTATCACATCAAGCGCAAAATGATTCTTTTTCATGACTCTGATAATTAGCGGCACAACAACATTAAATTTTAATGATACACAATCTATAACAAAAATGTTGGAAATATCCAAGCTCTCCTGGTCCTAGCAGGTTCATCGTACAGAAAGTGTTACCCCTTTTAAAGTCCTCCCATTTTTAAATTTACTCCCCCCTCCCTTCCACACACACACAGACACAAAAGATAAAGGAGTGAGTGCAGTTTCCAATAAACACAGATAAATAATTTAGATTGCATTTTCGAAAATTTTAACCTAATAAAGGTAGAAATCAAACTATTAGAAATGCTACAATTGAACCCCCTAGAGTCGATTTCCAACATCCGCTGCAGGGGAAAAAACGTTTATTCTTATTTTTAGATGACAATTTGTTGATAAAGTTAATAAAATTTATTAATAGAAGAAATATATATATATATATATCAACCTATTTAGATAAAATTGATAATAATAATTGCCTGTATGAGTAAAAAAGATATGAAAAACAAAAGTTACGTTCACCGTTTAGGTGTTAAACACTTGCAGGGGTTCACAAATGCCAAGGTAGGAAACCAAACTAAAGAGCACACATGTATTGCATTGTTATTGATAATTCTTGAAGTTTACTGGGGGTTGTAAAAGGGTAGGCAATCTGAAAACAAATCCATAAATTTTGGATCCTCTAACACACGATCGCAGGCCTTACGAACCGCACCGTTAGTGGCCCGTCGCTCAAAGACCATCAGTGTGCGCTCTTCCATTTGCAGTGGCGTAAAAAGAGGGCTGCTGTATCGCAACCGGTCCTCTTGATCGAGCCGGATGAGTGGCTGTGATGGTTTCTTGGGGTTGAAAAAGAGAACACTTTCCAGTGGATCCTCTTGGCCTTTGCCTTGGTTAATAACTACCACTTCTGTAATAAAATCGTCTTTACCTATCGGGAAGGAAGGATGTGCATGATCAATGATACACTGGCACCAGTCTACGTCACCTTCCTTTAACCTAAACGGATTGAGATTCGTCATATTTAATGATGAGGCGAATATGGTGCGATAGATGTCTCGTGTGCGCAGGCGCTGAAGAAGGAGTTGTGCTGGTCGAAGCTGAGGCTCATCACTAGCTTCAATTGCCTCCAGGATCCAGTCACCCAACTTGAGAAAAAGGTTCTCATCCTGCGCACACTCTACAATGGTGTGCCCGCAGATTTTAAAGTACGGTGCCGCTAAGTAAAAAATATCCCCAATCATGTGACCAATAGCCTTTGTAACTTGATGTTGATAAACATTTTTATGCAGCTTTGTACGTAACAAGAAAATCTCGCGTAGAGACAAGGCCAACTTCTGTTCAAATGCAAGTTGCCACTGATTGTTCTCGCACACTAAACGGGAAGAATTAAAGAGGCGGTTCACCCGGACATCAACGGTGGGCTTTCCAAAACAACACATGGAATCGCGTATGAAGTAATCTAGTCGATCTACATCCACACCGTTGCGCTTGTTGCTGACGATTTCACTATAAGGAACATGAGGGGCAGCGACACCTCGCATAAGATTAATCACCGCATCAACATGTGGCTGTGGTATGAGGGGCCTTAAGATGCATCGAGCTATTCGCTCGGACATGTCTTCATGGTTAAATTCGATACCAAAGCGTTTCAAAACAACGTCCTCAAAGAGGTGAGAAAAGGGACCGTGACCCACATCATGCAAAAGACCCGCTAGCATCCCAATGTGGATGTCAGCTTCATCTAACCCAAGGTCAGGTTGGTGACGCTGGAAGTTTTGCAGAAGAGTCCGTGCCATATGCGCGACGCCGATACTATGCTCAAAGCGGGTATGCACCGCACCAGGATACAAGAAAGAACTAGCCCCGAGTTGATGAAGGCTGCGCAATCGCTGAAAAAATGGAGTATCTATTGCAGCTACCACTAGTGGAGGTAAAGTAATATGCTCATAGACACGATCTAAAATCGTCAAGTCACGGATTCGTCGCAAAGACATCGTGGGGTACTTTAATTTTTTTTCGTTAGCGCTTTTCAAATAATGGTTACCTTTTAGCTTCTTGGGATAGGGTCCTTTATGGGCACTGAAGTTGAAAATGTCTATATAACGTATGTTTTATTCGATACTTTCTATAAGAACCTAAAACCCAATATTCTAAAATGCCGCACTTGCAGCTTAGGTTTTAACGCCAAGGGCTTAAAAGAGTAGGTAAATTGTCAATAGGGTGCAGAATTATACAGTGGAACGCCTCGTTAGGCAAAATAAAAAGCGATAATTACAATAAGAGTAGCCTTCTCTAGCTAATTAATTTTATGGCAGATCATTATCAGGTCTCCTTTTTCTTACTATTTTAAACGCATTAACAAGGTTAGTAAGATATAATTACAGGTGTGCGCCTCATTTTCCACCCTCTAATACAAAATTTGGAATGAAATCATTTATTTCATACGTTGTTTCACAAGCCGAGCAACGTAACACACCGCTCTTCACATCTACCATATTCATGGCATAGTGCAATGCGTGCAAAAGCTCCGAATCATCACTCAAGTCTGCAGCTTCCAAGCTCTCCGGAAAGGAAAAAGAGCCGCATTCATTACCGCTATGCACTATATCGTGTTTTGCTTGTAGAGCCTGATACGCTTTTAAGAAGTAAGACCACTCGATGCGCGCCAGCATGCAGCGCGTGAACTCGGTATCAAACTCTAACGGTATGATTTTAACTTCTGAAGCATTTATTTCAAGAGGAAATGCTTCACAGCGCAAGCAAGCAATAAAATTATGGGTTAGTAAGCGCATGAACAGCAAGAAATAATTTAGCCTTGATCGCTCTTTTTCTATTGCTATAAGAAGAAAAACAAGTGAAGCCTAAAGAAACTTGAATAGTGAAATGAGAACAGTATTATGACCTTTTTATATTTAAGAACCAACAAGGGCGCAGCTGATCATTTTCAGATACATATCCAGCTTGCTTTTGCTATTTTATCTATGTACAGGCGCTAATTATCTGATAACACCAACATGAAATTAAAAGAGAAACGAATGATTAATAGGTTCATTCCGATATTCCAGCATGAATTGAAAACAAATAGACCACTTTAAAAAAGAACACATAAAACGGGCGATCCCGTGCATGCATTACAAACGTTGTTGAGGACGAAAGCCATACTTCTGTATGCCATTAGTGCTAGTTGCGATTCTCTCTTTTTGTGGATTTTCTTCATAAGCAGGATTTAAGTGCTGTGTTGGCGCTACAAGCTGTTGTGACTTATCGAACAAAGCAGACTTAGTGTCAGGAAGGTTCTTCAGAATCTCCAAGGCGTTGAACCCTTGCCGCGGAGTCGGTGTACACCTGGTTATAATTTCATCACAGCGTTCTTTTTTACTAAATTCACGGTGGAGTGGAGAAGAAAATGGCCGAGAAAATTGCACTGGTGATACCAGCTGAGGCAACTTCGGTGAGTTTGATACTAACAAATGGGAGTCATCGGTGTCACCCATTTCATTTATGTTGGGCTTGTTATCACGGCATTGCATCTTCTGTAGCTCGGTGTTTTCGTGACAAAGCATCATGTGCCCAGATGAAAACGAAGTTTGGCAAGCTTGACTATATCGAGCCAACGGTGGTCTGTTAGAAGCATTTTCTGTAGTTAAGTGCTGCCCCCACACAACACTTGCATGACTAGCAATCAGCTCCTTAACTTGCTGCTTCACGAGTTCCTCATCCAACAGCTCCTTTGAGTCGGATGGGATTCCCAAAGCGGTACGTAGTATAGTGTTTTCTGCCTTTAGATGGGAAATAGTGCGCAAGAGATCACGTCGTTCTTTTACTTGTGAATCAACACGCTCTACGGCGACACTACGAATCTGCCGAACACGCTGAGCAAAATGTAAAGTTCGCAATGATTCCTCAACAAAGCGACTCGACGGTGTAACACAGATGATAAAAAGTGTGCGGCTGTTGCCCTCCAGACTATCCATCAGGAGTTTTGTCAGTACACTCGAGCGATACGGCACAAAGGAGCCCATTGACAAATTATTTTTACCATTTTGGAAAGGAAGCAGGTCGTTTGAGTCATTTTTTCTACCGGCGGGACCTGTCTCCTTGTTTAAGGGGGGTGAGGGATTCTTCTTGTTAGAACTGGCACCAACATTAACAGGTTGGGTAGAGGATAAGGCCTTAATAACGTTGGTCAAGGCAAATAAGGAAAGATTAATAGCTTTTGTATCGTCGTTGGCTACATTACCAGTGTCCTTGAGACGCTCAGAGCCCGCCAAATCAACCAAAGTCAGTTTTCCGTAACGGATGTATGAATTACGATAAGCATCTTCTGCTGGTGAATGGCCAGTGTTTGTCTCAAAGTTTATCGTAAAGAGTGCATGAGAGCGACTGCTAGTAGCGTTGAGCATGTGCGAAGCCTGTTGTCGACGTGACTGTCCTTCACGCAACACTAAAAGAAAATCTTCCTTTTTACGACACTCTACCTGAAGCAAATCCTCTACATAAAATGTGCGGCGCTCTGCTGACCAACGACATTTAAGTTCGCGTCGTCCCTGCAAAAGGTCATAAATACGCTCCTGATACAGCTCGATATAGGAGGCTCGAGCCACTAATCGCGGACCGGAATCTGAACGCATGGACTGCTTGAGTTTTTTAAGGCACTGTGCAATGTAAATAACAGATTGATAGGCGACTCCAGTCTCCTCAATTAATACAGTTTTTTTACCCTCCATGTCTTGATCTTGCTGAAGACGGTCCTTTTTCATTTCAGGATTCACGCAGTGGTTGTCATTAGCAGTTGCAAGGGGACCACTCATAGTAAAAGATTTGCCACTTCCTGTTTGGCCATAACACAGAACAGCAGCGGCCTTACCCTCCAGCATGGCTACATCACAGTATGTGTAGAGTTGAAGGAGGTCAAAGACGTCTGACTGTGTGGCGTCTGGGCCCAACACTGCATCAAACGCAAACAACTCACTAGTGGTTTCAGAACCCTTCAGTAGGTCCAACGTTGGTGTCTGCAAATGCATCTTTTGTTTTCTACCCAACAGAGAAAGGTGTACCTGTGCAGCGTAATGTGCGCCTCCTTTTAATTTATTGTTTTTCTCCTTCTTCTTACCACTTTCCTGTTGGTTGAATTGTGTTTGCCTTAGGGACGGGTTCCTTGGTTCATCAGACTGCTTCGATAAGACCACTGGAGAGGCTAAAGAACTAGACAGATTTTGAATAATGTGGGATGTCTCATTTAGTGAACGCGACGGGTAATAGGACTTTTTTATAGGCGCGATCGTGATCACTTCTGTTTCGTCACGGTCTACTTCATGTTTTAATAGAGGCCTAACTCGGAGAGCGACGTATATATGGTCAGTGTTGCTCCCAGAGTTGGTTTGGGCATCCTTTGAACTCATCAGATTCTAAAAGATCCGAGGCGCAGACAATTGTACTCTATGCTATATAACGTTTATCCAACACACCATTGAAGGGAAAAATAGACAAATTAACAAGCCACTACCCACTGAACAAACACTTTTCAGCAGTAAGTTGATAATTTTGTAACGTAGAAAGAAATAAGCTTACTTCCACATGTATGATGTATTGTCACTGTCAATACATTAAATGCATATGTAGAAAGGAAATGTAACTTCTAAAGAAATCCGATGGGAAAAAATATTTACATATATATATAGTTATGGATAGATAGATAATCAGAATGAAAGCTACCATTCAGATGATTTTCAACTCATGTTTAAGATTAAGGAGAAAATATAGATCATCTTTCATCACCGTAATTTAATACCTCCGAAGAGGACTAATTGATGCCGAGAGCAACTTCAAGTGCCTTGACACGTTGCAGAATGTGCCACTGTTTCTGCCGAAGCTCATGATCGATGCTCATGTAAATATCATCCACAGCCTTTTGAGTTCCATGCGTCTCAAAAAACAGAGTCATTTCTTTTTCAATTTGCTCTGCGCGAGCGAGGCGCTCCTCACTTGCTATTTCTTCTTGATATTTAACCCCAAGTTTATTGATTTCCTGCTTTTGCAGAGTCTGAAGTACAGACAATGGGGATTCTGAAACTCTCTCGCGGGACTCCCCCTCAAGTCCTTTTCCTGACGAAGACGGGAGCGTCACCGCAACCTCCGCGGCAGGAGCAGCTGCGTTAATAATAGGTGTGGTAACAATCGTGTTGGTGCGACCGGTTTTGATGGGAATTGATGGAACCGGCTCCACTGTCGCAGAATATGTAGATAACATCTCATTAGAAAGGTTCAATGGCGGAATGGACATGGGTTCCTCTAAAGGTAGAAGAAAACAGTTATTTGATCCTGCTTGCAATTCCTCTACACTCTTCTCTTCAGCCTGTGGATACTGGGATAGATATTGATAGAGCGCCGCATGCTGTAACAAGCCTTTGTATAAATAGTTTAAAAAATCAGGTATTTCGACTGGCGTGAGATGAATGTTCTCACTAGGCATTGATGCTGACATCGTCGCTACAATTTGTCGTTTCTCTTCTTCTAGTTGTTCCTGTTGCTGCTGAAGTAATTGCTGTTGGCGGCTCGTCTTTTCACCTTTGCCCTTCCTTTTAACAAGTGTTGCCGCTGCTGGGGGCTTCTCAGGGCCAAACCCAGAATCGTCGTCAAATCGCAGTGTAGAAACGTTTAACATGGGACCTGCCCCTGGTGCTGAAACGCCAGAAAACATGTCTGCAGAATGATGGATCCGTTCCCATTTACAACCCAAATCAATTTCTTTTATCACAAAGTCTTTTAGCTGTTGCTGAACTTGTATCCAAAATGGAGTCGTCAATGATCCCATTTCAGCAGCCGTACTAATCATTTCGTCGTCCTTGGTGGGGAGTTCAGGCAAGTCAAATCTGTTTTGTAATGATGACAACGTATGGCTAACACTTGATAATGTTTGAGAATACTGTTCTTCAGTAGCTAGATCTTCTTTCCCCGTCACTATCGCCTCTTCATGATGCAATTTTTCCTTTTCAACAAGCTGTTTGAAACTCAGCAAACACTCCATTATGTATTTAGCCTTGAGCGGACGAAACCCATTGGCAGCGCAGTAGCGTGCAAAGTCTACCCATCGATCTACTTCAATCTGTTGGCCGAGGTCCACCCAGTATGTACGCGGCACTTCGTCTGGTGTGGGTATACTATTGTTGTTGTGGAGGGCATTCGCTACACAAGATGTGAGTGCTAAAATTAATTCTTCTTCGTTTGACACCGGGGCCTTGTTTGTGCTACCCTTGTTGCCAACAGAGGCCTCAATTATTTGAAGGAGCTGCTGAATAAGAGACTCTGTGCAGGTATTACTATTCCTGGTTTTGTGTAAGCCGACAGGAGAGATCGGTGGTTCTTGTTGAGACACAGAACTCTTTTCTACATTTTTTTTCGCTGGCATTGTAACTCACAGAGTATAAAATTTTTTTTCTCCCTTCAGTATATCAAAAAAGCTATAGTAGCCATTCTTATTATATTTTAGAATAAAACCAGGGCATAGAATGTAAAAGCAAGGCTTTTTTTTTACCTTTTCCAGTTTTGATTATCATCATACACAAAACATGAACCATATTCCATTTCCTCAATTTAAAGAAGAGAAATGGAAAATTTAATATAATTTTATTGGTAATAAAAACATCTAGTATTAGCTCTGAGTAAACAAATTGATAAACAATATCTAATTTCGATCTACAAAAGGGTTCGCAGTAATTTCAAGGGAGGTGAGCAGAAGATGGTTGCATCTTAACTCAAGACTAGCACACAGACTACACAATAAAAAAAATTTCACACTCTGAAAGGATAAAAAAAGGGATTCATTTTTTACTCGAAAAGTTGAGAGTAGAACAAATGAACAATATTAACAACATGGATAGAAATGAGTATTTCCTATTAGACCCTTCTATGACTTTTTTAGTAAAGAACACATTTGTCTAGCCTCACTTAAAGTCTTAAACCCAAAAACCACCTGCGAGGGTCGTGTGGAAGTTCTGATAACTGCGGTAAATTGTTTTTCCCGTATATCTTCATCTTCTTGCATAATGTGAGCCACAACTGAATCCTGAATGTCGTCGAAAGAAATACGGATCATCTGAAAACCGTCCTTCGGGTTGCGCTGCTTCCAGCGCAAGCAGCCTTGCCCATAGTCAATGTTCACTACAGCTGTTATGGGTGTCTTAAAGGTGCCTATTAGGCACCAAAGAGGCTGTAAGCAGTATCGTGTATTTGAAGATTGCATAAGTACAGTTGCTTTGGGGTTATTCCCCTCGTGTAAAACGGTTTTCATACGATCCCCACCTCTGTACAGTGCAGAACGTGTGCCGCTTCTAGAATCAAGAAACCCACGTGAGGCAGGTTTAGTTATGGAAATAGAACATTGCGTATCAAAAAGCTCGTCAGTGACGTGAATGGAGCTCAAGCCGCGAAACATAGCAGGTGCAACGGACACAGAGGTGGTGGCATCTGAGTCTTGGTTTCGAATTGAAGGAGGTGCGTGAAGAGCATCACCCGCATCCCTCACGTTTTCATAAGCATATTGATTTTTTGAGTAACACATATCAACCGCAGGACGATTGAGTCGCAGTAAAAACGGTTCTTCATATTTCCTTTCCCACTTATATTCACCTTTTACATGGTCAATGCTGTTGTTCGCAGTACCGCCAAGGTTTTCAGTAGCAGAGTAAGCGCAGTGACGCTTCTGTGAAGCCATAGGTATCGAAGAAGACACCTTCTCACGTCTCAGACTAGCGCCATATCCTTCATACTGAATAGGAATAGCCGTCGGAAGCTGCGAAACTCGTTCAGTTTCAGTATGGCTGTTGCTGACACCAATGCTCATCGATTGTGGCTGCCATTGAGAATTAAGCGAATTCTCATGTGTCATGTAGAATTGCTTAATATCACCTGCGTTCTCAAGTCGACGGCGCTGAGAACTATTAGTACAATTTTTCAGAATGTTACGTCCAGCAGTCTGCTCCATTATACCTTTCGCGTGTTGAGACGCCGTGGATCTTATCGGAAAATGATCGCTACAACCGCACTGGATACCATTAAGGTAATGGGCCTTGTTCGCTAAATTGTAATCGCAAAGAGGTTCTGATATTGCCTCATGATTTGGCTTTGGTGTTTGAAAAGGGATGTTGGCATCCACAGAGCTCAATGCCTGCTTGACATTATGAAACCGATTTGATCCTGAGAATGGATTAGGTACTTGGTGCCCAAGATTGCGTTCATGTTCATTCGAAGTATAAGTTGAGACATTAGAAGAAGGGACAATACTTATGGAACGAGAATGTGAGATGGTACTGGTGTTAGGCGAAACAATCCTTACCCGGGAACGGGAACGAGGAGTCATCAACTCTTGAAACCTAAACTTGAATAGCTTCTTCTAACTCTTGTAATGTATAATCTTTTTATATGGTTGAAATATTAATAAACGGGTATAAACAAAAAATGAAGATACATATTCAATATTCATGCTAGATATTGTCTTTGAGGTTCAGACTATGTGATCCACTTTTTCTCTTCATAGCGATGGGTAACTAAACCTAGTAAAAAACAAATATCGCATGAAATTGCACAAATGAATATGCGGCAGCAAACGTATTTTTGAGAACACTTCAGATTTTTCCGTAGTCTCCTTAATGTATAGGTGTGGATAAAAATTTATCAAACGTTAACGCATCCAGCATATGAAGCGGTGGAACTTTATAAGGATTATAAAAGGCTTCCAATTGTTCTAACCATGTTTCAAAATCAACATCCTTGATCTCCTCTTTTTCCAAATTAAGTGAGGACGAAAGCACTTCTTTTTGTGTTCGCCGGTCTTTCCCCTTTTTGTGTCGCTTTAATTTATGGGCTTTGATGCCTTTGGATTTGATAGTATCATTAACTTCTTGACTGCTGCTAGTCATTACAAGGCGATGTAACGTCCACACAATGTAACGGTACTCTGGGCCTCCGCTAAGCACTTCCGACCGAATTAATGGAACCTGACAGCCCTCCTTTAACTGAACAGCAATTCCCATACGCTCGCTACAGGCATAAATAGCACCTACCGAATTCACCGGAAGAATACATTGAAATACGCTAGGAGAATCATTGGCACGGATTTTGTTATTCATACTAGGCTCATAAAAGTTGTTTGGATTGTCCATACACCATTTCCAATGAGTTTCTGTGAATTGCAGCATAAAAGGCGATGGGGAAACCGAAGAAAGTTGCGGAGGTCTCGGTGTCGCAACCTCACTAAGGTCATTGTGATCAAGTCTTTTCTTTTTAGTTGTTTTATCAGGTGTAAGATTGCTGACTCGGGAAGATGATTGTTTACACCATCTTGTTGCTGTCTTAGTGTTGCGTGCTTCTAACTCCTTCGCACTACTTGAGCAATTGTTATTTTCAGATTTTTTATTGGAATCTAGAGCTGATATATTGTCGATCGTTTCGGCAGCGGTAGCGTCTAAAAATTTTTCCTCTTGCACACGGAAAATATGACGACCTAAGCGAACGGCACGTAGATATGCAGTAGCTGGCCGATGCACTACTTGGGAAATCATTGAAGCGGGTGAAAATCTAGTGTTTATCGCTTTAGTAAGAAGACCTGTGCTGCAGCTGCTAGCGTGAGACTCAATAAGTGACATGCTGCCATCTCTACCGGCATTGTACTCAGTTGTAAGCCGAGAAGCCACTGTTTCAGAGCGTGGCGAACTTCCTTCATTGTGTTCATTGTGGATGTCCTCCATCACCTGCTCCACACGTTTTGATAAAAATGACGGCGCCGGTAATGCCGCCTCGCCCTCTTTTCCAAAAACTGTCATGTCCTTCTCCTCATGGTTAATGAGAAGCCTCTCTATGTTTTCATCGAAATCTACTGCAGCACCCACAAAAATTTTGCATGGGTGAAACTTACTCTCCTTCATCTGATTATCATCCCAATCAGAGGGATCAGTTTGCCCACTCCATACCTGCTGCTGAGGGTTAGGGTTGTTAAATAGTCTCTGTGACACCGTGGCAAGCGGTGTAATTGCGACACTACCTGAGGGACATGTTAAGACCTGCCCAGGGGTCAACATGTCGCTTGCAGTCATGATTGCAGGCTTCCCCTGCAACGTACGTAAGACTGTTTCTACAACTTCTCGTTCCTCACACTCAAGGCGCTCAGGAGTGGGATACAGGGTCGGAGTAGGCTGGTAAACGCGCTCGGTGACCCCGTCCTTCCCGTTAAGGATATTCACCCTCCAAGTGCATAGCTCTGGCCCATCAAAGGCATTAGGGGGTAGTACTTCACCAACGAGAACATCTCGCATACCACCGAAAATACATGAATCGCCGTCCTTGAGGAGGACAGGCTCAATATTTCCTATACGAGTGTTGTTGACAAAAGTCCCATTACTACTACACATATCTAAGATGTAGAGACTCGGCAACGGCAATGTTTGCCTAGAATCTGGAAGTGAAACTGTGGATGGCATACTCAATGTTTTCTCCTTGTCGTCATCCTTATACGCCTCAGTCGGTACAGGAGGACTGATGCAGAATAAACTACACTGGACCTGGGAAGCAAACACCAACCAAGGATCCAAAACCGCCGCGCAGTGCAAGCCTCGACCAATAATAACGGGTGTGCTGTCTCCCGGTACCCTTAAGCGAAAGCGTCCGTTTATTTCGGGAGGGCCTCGTACTAACACAAAGTCAACTTCAAAATAGCGCATTTGCCCTCCTGCGCTTTGGGGCCAAAGGTAAAATATAAGTAAGGGACGCAAGTAATAAAATTGGTTACAATAATATAAATTGAAAACAACTAACAACTCGTGTTTGAATATAGATTTTCAACAAGTCTATGAAAAAGATAAATATGAAAATAATTTTCCTTGGAAGTATATATATATGTATGTTGGTGTGTAAGAATCTATCTTGAATTAAGCATCTAATGAAGAAAAAAATGCTATAAAAGTAGATATTTTTCCATTTCCAAGGTTCATTAAAAATATAAAACTGAAGCTATAGCTGAGGCAAAACAATAATAATACTAAAACTAATAATACAAAATCTCCAATAAGGTACCAGCGGTATAGTCCAAACAAATGCAATGATATATCTTTATTTAGAAACAATTTTGATAACGCGTCCTTTTTTTCGTTGCATTTCCCTTTAAACCCAAATAATTTTACATCACTTTTTCTCAGGAAGTCTAATTTAAAGAAATAATAAAATCAGATTAGTACCACACTATTCGCTGCATTGTATCATGGAGTAATTACAAACTGTTTTCTACTATTTTACTTTTGGAGTTAAAGTAAAAATATCTTTCCTACACTTTACATATTCATAGAAGTAGCCCCATTAAATTGGCAAAGAATGCTTTTTGTGAACTTATGTGACAAGCCGTATTTTGAGCAGACGCTTTGCGCATCTTTGGATGTGCTATTCCTACCATACTCATTGTTGGATGTAGTGTACAACGGATGAGATGAACCTTGACCCAGCAAGCGACTCATTTTAGAGTCCGCACGTGAACCTAAAATTTCACGTTCAATGTCATCGCTGCTTATAACAACCTTTGGGCGGTCTAGTGAGAACGATCGGATACAACGTAGTTCAAAGTCTTCGTCTTTTGGTGTTGTAAGGGAAATACCTAAGTAGTAACCCATGAGTTCCTCCGCCATGATCAGCTGAGATTTATTATCGTCACTAAAATTTCCTGCTCCTTCAAAAGCATTCGTGAACGCCATCTTCACTTCATCAGGATCTCGCATATGATTCGAAACATCTGGGTGTCGCATTGTGTCGTACTCTAGGTCTATAGTTTCCAACGGGATGAGTCCTGTACACTTTGGATCAATTTTCTTTAAAATTAAATTTAACACATAACGGCGTCGAGGGGAAAATAACTCAAAAATCTCATTAATTAATTCAGGCACATTCACGTTAAGCTCACCGTACGATTCACACAAATCTGCGTAGTTACTATCAGAAATGAATATACCTAATTCGCGCAGAGCCTCTCGAAGCGCGGCTGCCTCTACAGGTGGAGGTAGATTTATAATCGCCCTTATGAGTTTCCAGAATTGCTTCCTATTTAGTCGCTCAATCGCTTTATGCGAGATGTCCAAAACCCAGGATTTCGGCATTATTTTTAGAATTTGACAAAAAAAAAGGTTATCTGAGACTGTAACTGTAAGTGCACCCTAAAAAAAAGACAAGCAATATAGCAAGCCAATAACACTTGAAAGAAGTTTCATAGTATTCGGTTATCAAGGGCATATAATTAACAGCACAATTGAAAGATAATTGCTTTGCTCATAACTACGTGTCTTGAGTTTGGTTGAAATTTATTAGAAGGAGGAAATAAAGGCTACAACAGGCGGTTATCGGATTTATTTATATACTTTATTTCCACTTGTTTCTTTGACTCTCGTTATTTTCTATTGGAAACAACGCAGTTCCCACTAATAGCAGTGCGGTGCGCACAACATCTTTTATCAACCAACACGATGGAACTAGCAAACAGACGACCACTGCACCAGCAAAATGAGACAATACCATGTAAATTATCGCCGTTTTCAGAGATTGAGTACAACTCTGAACGCGACGGCACACAATCAGCGCCGATATTAACTGCAAGAAACCTTCCAAAGCAGCAACTTGTGGCTGTATTTGAAGTCCCAATCTCGACATTCCACGGTACCATGGAAAGAATCGAAAAAATACCGTGTAGCATGTGCACCATACTGTAGCTACTGTAGAAGCAGAGTTATCGACTTCTAGAAGTCCAAGCACCTGCATGGCTTTACCATTATTAAGCACGAAGTAAAAAAACATTGCTTCCATAAGTGGAAAAAGAAATTCACGCAGAACAAACTGGTTAGTAAGTTCCCATGTCGATGGGAATAGCGAAAAAAGTAGAATGGATTGTTCCATCTGCAGGACAGTCATCAAAAATGCAAGTAGACCCATTTTATGTAGCTTAATCTTGTGGCCGCTGCACATAAGCGCCAAGGGAAAAATCATTAAGGCGTATACATTAAAATTTGATAAAATGCTCATTTGAAGTATTCCCCTTAGCGTCTATGTGATTGAAAAACAGCAATATAGGTGTCGTATCGCGTGGCTTCTACTCTTGATGTTATTATTCTTTTGAATTAATAAATTGTAGTGGAATGAAAAAAAAGAAACAAATCAAAGGATATTATGACAACCGCACAGAACGACTACATAATCAATTTTTAAAAGTGAGCAGCAGAGAAGTGAAGGTAATATCATAGAACTTATCGTGCCCTTAATATAAAAAATGGGGAAAGCTATATATTCTCCTCGACTATACAAAAAATTACAATTGAGTGTCTGATCAGAGGCAAATACAACCGTCTGACTAGTGCAATGATATGAAAACCAGAAAACCTTAATACTCGCAATTCAAAAGAATATTCTAACACATTGAGGTGAAATGGGGTGAGAAGGTGCAATATAAAACGTAGAATGGGTTAACGTTTTGTTAAAATTTAACATTTTCACGTAGCCTAAATGAGTAAATAAACCAACACAAAAGGCAGTCAGCGAGGTCTCAGAAAGGAACGTGCTGGAATATTTCAAAGATGTATCAATGGATACAGAGAAAAAGTTCATAGTTGAGCGTAAGCTGACTTTTACCTTAAAAACAGAAAGCGTGCTCCAAGACTTGTATTTTTCTGTCCTATTCACTTGTTGCTCCAAGTTTATGAACATGCAGCGTCTGTGATTCATCGGATCAAAATCCGGTATTAAAATACAGATGTCTTTTACTTTCTGGTCGTACTGCCATTTCTTCAAGCGGGTGTACATACCGCGTAGGAAGGACATATCCTTATCAGAAAAAAAACTAATTTACCATTTACCCTGTAAATGGAATGTAAATTGACAATAACAGTCCCACTTTCGGCAAGAGGAATCTACAAACCCTGAAAAAAGTACATAGCCTCCCTTGTGTCTTTCATGTCCATTACGTTTTACGAATAATGAAGTAAAACAAAATTAGATGCCAACGCCTGCACGCTCTGTTGCACAGTGGTTAATGAATACCTAGAAGCAGACGCCATGCACAAAAATGCATTGCCCTCAGCATATAGCGCCACAGCCACACGTAACGTCTTCTCCTCTGCAGATAAATCTCTGCACTGCGAACCTATCGAATTTGATCGACAGACAGTGGTAGACATATATTTCATCATTTTTGCTTGCATTTCGTGACTTTTGCCGTTGCTACCACCGATGTCTTCCTTAAAGGTGTCGTTGCGAGAGCCTAAAGTTCGATGCGGATTCGCTTGAGTGTTTTCCATGACGTTACCCTGAGATTTCTTCTCTGATAGATTTTTTAGATTACTATGGGGAAACGATCGTAAGCCGGAGTACGCCGGTGGTGGTGGAAGTGGTGGTGGATAATATTGGCTAAAAGGGTTGAACGAGCCCATGTCTTCCTCAAAGGATAGTGCACGGTTTACTAGCCACTCCGAGGTAGCTTCTGAACAAGTGTCGATATCATCTTTTGCCAAGTTTGCTAAATTGGATAAGTCCTCTAACACGTGCTTCTTGGCATTTGATCCGACATCCCCTTCCCTATAAGGGGGCCCAGTGCTTGACCGAAGCTCATTTATGACGTTCTCGTTGTCATGCTTCAGCTCAAAACAGAATAAAAGAGCGGGCATAGAGTTCAGTATCAAAGGCTCCCATTGCAATATACACACACCGCTACCATCTGGTTTTGTGGACAACTGAGAAAGGTGCCAGTGTACTGTGTATTCAAGCATACGGTGATGTGCCCTGGGTTTGGTAGTCTTGAACAAATATGGAGAAGGAAGAGGAAGCATATTGCTTTCAAGGTCATTGCCAACGTTATCAAAGAGCCTCGAACTTGGTATTTGCGATACGTGAGTAAAAGAAGCGGCGTGCCTATGTCCAGAGGCGGCTGGCTCTTGCAAGGGAAACATGCGCACAAGCACTGGACCGACAGACGGAGCATCTCCTACGCGGACTAACACAAGTGGGTCACCCAGCTGAGGCTCTTCCACGTCGGAGCCCGGGCGTAGAATTAATGAAAATGGCTGCAATACATGTCGCACATTACAGTACGAGAGGGAAGTAGTTTGGCCGTTGTGGTTCCCTAGAGACATTGACTGCATTGTTGCGGCGCAGAAGCTGGCGAAATCTTCAAAACTATGGTGGCTGACTGAAGCAAAAAAATAAAAGCTAACACACTCGTTTCCTATAGGTATATAAAAGGCACCAAAATAAGCGCGAAGTCTCGCATCTGGCGCAATTTCGACGTTTTGCGACATAGCCTCCTCCCAATATGTCTTGTCATAGATGAGACCCAAACATGGGCTATCGGGGTTAAGCCTAACTTCTTGAAGACAACAAGAACCCAGCAGCAAGAGCGTGTTGCGCGCGACATCCTCCTCATCCTCGGGATTAGAAAAGTTCCCCTGCTTCAACAATAAAAGCCTGTAGGGCCTGATAACGATGCAGCCCGCTGAAATATTCTCCTCCTGCCCGTTCTTACTATTGGCCTCATCACGGAAGGTTACACGCACAGGCTCTTCTGTGTGAATGCCAAGCCGTAGGAAGCTCATTTGAAGTTGCCTTTCAAGGCTGATGTGCCACGACGTCGAAGACGTTGCATTAGACATTCCATCGAAAGCATTACTCTTCCGCATAGTGGCAAGCTCAGCAGTCCTGAGATAGCTAGAATGAAAAGCATACTGCTGTCGCGTGGACATCCCGTCAGAACTGTCGCTATTGCCCATAAAAGTAGAAATAGACGGCTCATAGCAAGCGATTATACCCATACAACGCATACCACGACCTACGGCAGTAGTGAATGGTGAAAAGAACGAAGAATAGTCATTATCACCAAAGTGTCGATGTTGATGAAAATGTGCATCCTTGTGAGAACCCAATGTAATACCGGCTCCGCTGCCATGCCATGGGACACTCCCCCGAGCCCCACAGGTATGAATATCCGCAGAAGCACAGTCGGTGTGATGTCTGTAATAGTAATACGCTTCCTCAATACCTTCTGGTAGCCCCTCATATACACGGAAATCAAGCGGAAGACGGAAGCCTAACCCGAGTCGGGGCTCGGAGACCAACAGATACGACGGAGACGGTCGTGGTTGACTAAAGCGAACGGCACGCACAAGTTCGTTAAAGGCAGTTGGCAGAATCCCACGCACCCTAGTGCTGGCGCTGTACTGAAGTGTCAGGGCAAGACGTTCATGGGTCAGAAATACAGAAAGCACATACACTATCTGGTTCTCTTCGTTTAAATAGCAATACTCTGCCTGTGGATACTGGTTGTTACCGATACGAGTTATGGAAGTGGACAAAATTTTTGAGCAATTAACGATTTTTAGAAGACTCATTTTGCGATAATTTTCTGCAGTTTCAGCACTAAATGTTTCTTCAATTGTAATGGTCACTCGATGACCCTCTTGTCGCAAGTAGCACAATGTCAAAAGTACCATGGGTGCTTGACGTCCCTCATGTTTGATAGTGAATAGTATGGGCGAAAAAGGAATGCTAATACCCAAGGCATCATCCTGCCATTCGACTAAGCTGTTATTATTACGCTTTACGTGTCGCTCCGCTTGAAGCATAAAGTAGCACTTGGAAAGAACATGCGATCTAGGTGAAGTAGCTCTTTGTGCTCTCACGGCCGCTAAGCCACCTTGAATACCTTCGGTTCCAGCGTGACCTGTCGCGTCGGCTGGTGTGTTGGCATTAACACCGACTTTATTTCCTTGAATACTGAAGCTGGGTGCCCGACGCCAGTTCACAATATATATTGCTGCTGTCAGTCCTAAGGTACCAATTGCTAAGGTAAGTGTTCCTATAAAGTTCCTTTGAAGTATAACCGACGAGTTTATTGAACTTGGCTCCCATTTAGTGTTTTCAACCATATAAAAATACTTGATAATATAAGTATTGCTGTCAAAATGGGTTTAGCTTAGGCTTGAGTATATTTTTTACACTTGTTTGCAACTAAAAAAAAAACATTAAATAAGAAAAAATAAAAAATGTTCGCAGCAAAACGCTGTTTAAATACATTTCAGATAAGGAGAGGGATTTCTGCACAGCTTAAGTGGAACGAATGCACAAAAACAGCCAAGTCTCACAATTATAGCTAAGAAGAGGAATCTACTAAACTTAGCGTTCTCTATCTAAACATCACTTTATACAAGCAATGAAGCAATTGATAAAAAAATAGTAATTTTTATACAAGAGTGGGAACAGTTCTATGGTTTGAAAAGATACTAATCTTCCTCTACCACAATGTCGTCTAATTTATTAATCTCGAAGAAAGGATCGTATTTTTTCAGTTGCTCTCGCGTCCACTTCAGCTGCGCATTACGCTGTGCTAGTAGTTTTTTGACCTGTTGATATTGCGTTGACTGGCTTAGCCTTTGCGTATGCTCTCTCTTAGATTCGGAGAGCTCATGCTGTAGTTTTCGGACGGTCTGCTTCAAGCTGTCGTCCGGATTATGGCAACATTGAGATTGTTCCATTCTCAAGCGATCTTTGTCGTTCATGACGTCTTGGATTGGGGAAAATTTTGCTGCATCATCCGAACGATTGCTCAATATCTGCGTATATGCATCCGTGACCTGTTGTAGTTTTCTTCGAAGTTGATATATCTGATTGTTAGAATCCTCAAGTTGTCGAGTCATCCTTCCATTTGTCTCGTCCACGGTCAAAGGTGCCAATCGCCCCGCTGGACCGTTCATCAACTCTCTTCCATGTGGTATCATGTCAACCATACCCCCTTCATTTAGAGCAGCGGTCGTATCAATATTAAGTACTAATCTCTTTTGATCCACCTCGCGCAATATTGCATAGATAAGCTCCGCCGATGATGCCAGACTACTCTTAATTTGAGTATCGATGAGGCCTTGGAAAATGCAGAGCTGACCCTGAAAAAGGGAAGCAACTTCATCTTTGGTATATGTCTTGTCAAAAATGAGGTTTGCAGAAAGAAAGGCGTTGCTCTCAACAACCAGATCGTCCTTAAACTTGTCCATAGAAATACTTAACCATTGAGTAAATTGTTCAACAATTCGTCTGGATTTAGCAGTAAGGTCAGAAAAATGCCTTTCGGTCATGACGAAGATAATTTTAAAAAGTCTAGACAATAAATAAAAACCTTGTTGCAAAAAGCAAACCGCTTCCACTTAACGCGTGCTAATTTTGATGCTTTTGGTTGGTGATGATGGTGATGTATTTATTTATGTGCGACAATAATATGCTTACGAGGTAAATTCTAACAGAAAGAAAATGCTAGATTTATGTAAATAATTTTAATCACCTATTTTTAAAATTTTTCTAAAGCGAACCTAAACGGGAAGATAGGTTTCATTGAATCCAATAATTTAATTAACAAAAAGCCAGTTGGAAAAGGGTCCCCCCTTATCATCATTTTCCACTGGTGACACACCAGATGAACATAAGACGCGAAAATATCCATATAAAGCGAAGAAACTAGTTAAAAAAAGAGATAAGAGTTTCCCTCTTCACACAAAAAATTAATCACTTTATATTTACTAGCATGGATATGATCCATTATTAATATTAGCACTATTATTAGTATTACTGTTGGTGTCTAATTCACAAACCTATTGATAAAGTATTTTTGTATCCTTTTAAAACTTTCCGTATTTCTACATCTACTTTTATTTTTGTAATAACTTAACCTAAAGGCAAAGGACTGTCTTTTTTCCAGCGGCATATATATAGTCTTACAGTAGTTAAGTAAGTATAAGAGATAGACGTAAATAGCAGACGCAAAATAAAACTAATACGTTTCAAGGTAAATGGAAAATAAATCGTAAATAGCTTGTATAAGGAAGTGGTACATATATCTTCGTTCATACGAACAGCAAAGCTATCCGCACTTTGAGATTTTCGTGAAATCACTAACATGTTGAAAAGAAAATCAAACGCGTTTAATATATTTTTGGGAGGTTTTCTCCAAATTCACTACGTATTCTTCAGCTCATTATCCAAGAATGAGCATAGCCATTCTCTAAAGACGGACCCAGATTCTTTAGATGTGACACGTATTTTTCCTGAGATAAATTCATCCGGTATTGTCTTCTGTTGAACAAGCTTTTTTGTTATTGCTCCATCCGAAATTGTTTTTTGAACATTCCCAGGATTTTTATTTCCCAATGAGCTTGCTTGATCCTGGTTTTGCTTAAGCTGCCCATTTTCCTTTAATGTTTGTTGCTGTGTGAATTTTGGGAAGGGAAGAGTAAATGGCTTTGTAATATCGGCTGTACCGGCACCAGCGGATGTGATATTGCAAGATGGAGAAGATAACGTAGGCAAACAACTGACTAACTCAGTAAGCTTAATGCCGCCGGTTGGGCTGGACGAAGTAAGGCTAACGGTATTGCTGGCAAGACTTGTAGGATCCTGTGGGGTTACCTTGATTGTCCCGGGGGACAAATTGGAAGCACGGATGGTCTCGGGTTTCGTGCTAGTTGCTACAGAAGCCGTTGTAATTGCACTACGAGGCTTTGGCAGAAGAAGCGAATCTGTGGGTGGATCCACTTTGCTTTCATTTATGTTGGCCTTGGAAACACCATTGTGCGGAGTCTGTGAAACGCTCTTTGTTGCGGAAAAGGAAGTACCCGAGTGCGAGCTGTCCTCACCAGCATTCTTCAGGACAAGAAGCGCTGAGAGTTTTGTGATACCACCACGGTAATCATGAAGACGTCCGTCAAAGCGGCTGCCAGCAGTGAAAGGAATGTCGTAAACTACCTCAGCATCGCGCCCACTGGCAAGTAGGCGCACAATTGTGCCTTGAGCACCAAACGGAACCATGCCGGAAATACGGCAATTCACCACACGTGCCCCTAAGCGGAAGGTTTGTTCCCGGGGCAATGGAATAGGAATCAAATAGCCATTAAGACTTCGTGTTAGGGGTAAATACAAATAATTCTTCGGTACATGTCGCAAGGTAAGGGTTTTTGTTTGTTGATTCTCATGATTGTCAAGGGTTGTCTCAAGTTCATTTAACATAAACGGGGGAAAGGCATCCTCTGTAGGAATGACCATGGGAACCTTTTGGATTCCGGAGTTGTCCAGAAAAGCTGTGATTTCTTCTAAAATCTCATCGGCATCGCATTCTTTCCATTTTCCCGTCATAAACTGCGGTGGATCAACATGATAGCCATTTATGCCTTTGTCTAGAAGGTCGACTAACGGGAAAAAGCGACTAATGTAATCGCTCAAGAGCGCCATAGCGATTTTGGAGAGATACCACGTACCGTAACCACTACCGGTATTTTTGCCAACATATTCGCCCTTTTCTACCTTTTCAAGGTGGTGACCCGCATTTTCGTCCTGCTCTATGCGGGAAAAAATGTCAATATTCGACACATGCCACGGCTTCGCATTGCGCTGGACTATCTTGGCGTACCCCACACGTGCCAAGGAACGACCCGAGAATTTGATGCACAAGCCAAGTTCGCGGGAGCCAAACTGTGGGATAGTCACAACAGTGCTGCAAATTGATGAGAGAGTACGGGAGTTGATACCGAGTTCGTCCGCCGCAGAGTTAAAAGAAACCCAATTTTGAGACGAAGCAAATTCGGAAAGAGTTAGAGGAAGCTTGACTGGATTCTGATGTATCTTTAATGACACTGTGGCTGTGCTGGAGTTAGACTCAGTGGAAAGAATCTGGCCACAGGTGCCAAAGACTGGTGAGATACCCTTGCCTTTCGGCTCAAGTCCAATGTAAACACAACTGGCCCCTTGTGCACTATCTTCATCGGTGCGCTCACGCTCCATATAACGCCCATCCTCAATCATCTCAATGTCACTAAGTAGACATATTAATGGCAGAGGGTAGCATATCTCGCTCGAGGAAAATTGCCGCGCCAAAGATCCCTTATTTGAGATACGCATACCGAAGAAACGATTTACATAGACCAATATTGGAATGTCCTCTATACCAATACCCAGCTTTAATTTCATGTATTTTCGATGTACCTCTGTTTCCTTGGAAAACAGTAACGATTCGTCACGATTCTTTCGCTTCTCGTTCACACTAAAGCTGTTGTCTCGGTTGTATACCGCCGTTAGAGTGACACGTGCATCGCTCAACGAAGCTATGCGTGCTCGCTTGTAGTGAGGAAACCCCACAAGTACCTCTTTTCCGATGAGCGTAGCGGCCTCCGCAGCTGTATTGAAGCTACTGAAGCATGTTAAATTCAAAATCAAGCTCTCTTCTTTCGAAGGTCTTCCAAAAATGTCGACCACACTAGATTCGTAAATGGGCGTGATAAACTTAGACTTTGACTGTAAAGACGGGAAGCCCTCCAACTCTTTGTCACCGATATACACACCTTTGCACAGAGCTGGTACAAAGCGTTTGCAAGGGGGAAACTCGAACACTTCTTTTTTCACATAGACACTACACAATGGGCCAAACATCTCATTTTTTAATTCATAGGGTATGATAGTGGTGTCAAAAGAGAAGCATAAAGAAGGGCCAAGCTTGTTATTAGAGGCGTCTTCCTTATCCACATGGATCTGAACAGACTCATAGGCCCTCAAGAGAATGCTCTCATCAATAAAAGGAATTAAAACAATACCTTCCCACTCAGCGCGTGTGCCTTCACGATCAATAATGATATGTTCTGGGTAAAAACTGGCCAGTGGACTCGAGCTGCTCTTCAATAGCGGCCAGTATGCTTTGGGAATACACCGGTAGGACATAGGTGGCAACACTGCAAGCAGCTGCTGGTGAGGCAGGAAAGGCTTCCCAAGTTCAAACGACACTTTGGACCCAATTGCTGACAAGTTGAAAAGATCACTAGCCATTGGTGCATAGTAGTGTGGATAATACCATCCCCACGAGGGCACGCCCTGGTAATAATAGGAAAAAACCCAGGACAAACCCTCAACATAGTGCTGTTTGAGGATTTCCATTCCCTTTTCATCGAAAATTTTGTGTTTCTTTTCATAAAATGAAACCTTATACTCATCAATGGATGTAAATACAGTATCACCAGTAGGCACCTCGTACGAAGGGTCTCTTCGACTACGGTTAGAATGATACTCGGCCTCTTCATTCTGTCGCTCCTTGATGGTTTCGAACTCTAACTTTCCGATCATAGAAAAAAGAATCCCAACAGCATGCCAATTAATGGAACCATTATCAATCAGGAAAAGTTTTTTTGCGAGAATGTGTTCAGCATAAAGGTCCAGTAACTTCGACACACCCTGGCTATGAATGGAAACGGTAGGGATCCCAGGCAAGAAATCATTGCCAACAAAAAAAAGCATGAAAACAAAATCATCAACTACTCTCTCAAAATCAAACGTGTATTTGGCAAAAGGACTCATTTTTATGTTGATGTCCATCTGTAAATAGTCACGAAGCACATTAATATGCAGCAGTACAAATTCATCTTCCTTATTGTAGGACTTATCCAAACAAATACCTTTAGCTGCATCTTGCTCCTCTCGTTCCCTTTCTCGACGAGATTTCCCGCCAAATTCTACTACTTCACGCAGCAACACGAAATGTGGTTCGTGAGTCAACAAAGCAAGCATAACCAAATCAGCATCTAGTCCGTAGATGTAATGGGTCTCGTTTGGGTTATACCCCGGCTGCATCTTTTTTCTTCGGATAAAATCTAGAATTTTGTGCTCACCTTCCCCAGGTGCTTCATGGCCACTAAAGATCACCTTACAGGTTTGCCACGCAGGATCAGTCGAAAGTTTTGTTGTGATAAAAAAACGAAGCGCCTCGCTAGCACGCACCATAAAAGGGGTACCAGGGGTAATGCAGTTGGTATCGAAGATGTCCTTCTCGTTAGGAACATCTTGACCTTCGTCAATTGCCTCTTGACGCGCAAGAGCGGACTCATAGGCAGAACGATAACGACGCTGGCGCTGCTGATTCATCTTGGCGCGCGGTGCCACACCATCCACAGACAGAAAAAAATACTTACGTGGCTGAACAGCGATAAACAACCTCTCTAAATAAACAAACATAAGTTGCATCATCTTCTTCTCGCTGGGAGCTTTGAGCATGGGGTCTATATCATTAGAATGCGTGCAGTTGTGTATTATTCCGTTGAAATCTATATAAAAATTATCAACCGATGATGGGCATTCCTTAAATGTTGTGATGATACAAGGATACCGTTCTGCACACCACCGAAAAAACTTTGGAACTCCCATTTTTAGGGGAATAATCAACCTTTTATTTATTTATGGCAAAAGTATAGCCGTATCTGACAATTTGTTAAACAGAAATCAAAATCTAAAGGTTGGAAAGGAAAAAAGTCCACAGTGGTGCCTGCACGGTCCTTTCACAAACACAAAAACTGTAATTTATGGAATATACCTCGAGATTCCTTTGAAAATTATCAACAAATTACACTACCCGACGAATAAAGAAAGGAAAAAACTCTTGCGAATATTCCTTTTAAAGAAAAATGTGAAGATAATGAAAATGCAGGATAAGAAAAATATGACTCTGAACACAGGAAATTATGAATAATTTCTGATATAAAGATGCAACAGAGCTTTTTCAGATAAACTTTCCTAATCTAAATGGTATGAACAAGCTATGTGGTTGAAAAGCAAACAAGAAGTTACTTTTGCCTAATGACTACACTTATATTGGCTGAAGCCTTTAGTGAATCACTATTATGAATGAATACTTTGAAAAAGCTTTACAAATATTATTATTATATTATTAAAAAATTTAGGAGAAAATAAAAAGAGAAAAAAGTCAATATTTTTCATTCTAAAATGATCGGAATACATTTTGGCTATATCGACATCGATATCGATATATTCATTAAGAAAAGTACCTGTTTTCATTTGGTTGTGTTTAGATCTAGTACATAAAGTGTGCCTCAAATTTGAAAAAGGTTGGCCTTTTTCGAGGATATTATTTGGCTCCAGCTTTCCCTGTATGTGAAATTAGAAATATACATTCAAGCGATAGCAAAGGTACTACTACTATTATTACTAAATATAAATATATTAATATATGCATATATTTATACGCTTGCCAATAACTTGTGTGCACCCTTTTCATCCGTATTGACATCAATAAGTGAACTACATGGATAGATAAAATAGAAAGAGAAGTGGCAGCTGGCCTCTTGTCATTCCAGTGCACATCCGCTGGTACTTTTTAGGCCACAGTTGACTGAGAGATTGCTGTAGTTTCGGTATTTCCGGTAGGAATACCCTGTAATGATTCTTTCTGCGTAATTGTGCAAGGAAAGCGAGACTCGCGTGCGTTTCGTTTTCCTACCACGAGCTGATTTGGCTTGACCGATCCGATGGAAGTCAACTGTTTCTTTACCAGACGATTACGATGATTCACCAGCTCACCTTGCTTAGCCAAATCCATGGTGTAGTCTCCCACCTGATAGACCTCTGTACAGTGGCAATGACGACTTTCAGGAGGACCTGGACGCAAGTAAGATCGTGGACGGTAATCATTGCTGTTATGCATGAAATTACTTTTCAGTGGCCGAACACCCTCAGGTGGATCCTCCGGACGAAGCAAAAACGAGTTATACCCAAGTGGAGTGAAGTCAAATCCTGCCTGCGAATAGATTGGCGGCGGACATTCGCAATATAACTCCTCAGGCGCAAAGGTACGACGCGATGGCTTTTTCTTTAGGTGGCCCCGGTTGTCCGCAAGGGACTTAAGTTGGGGCTGACGCTTCAGGCGATTTACCGTAGCACGGTTCAGAGTTTCAGCGGTGAATATACCGTTAGGGTCATAGATTTTGACATTGCGAAGCGAATACGGCTCGCTTGGCTTAGTGCGTTCAAACACCTCTTCACTACCATCTGAGAAGTGAAGACGCGCTTTGAGTACACCCCATCGCTTACTATTGTTGATGTCTTGGATGCTGTACACGGCATCTTTGTAAGTAGCGCCCCTTGGAAGACTGTATGTCTTCCAGAAAGACAAAGGATGAGATTCCAAACCATTCAGTTGAAGATGGTCAGGGTCATATCCCTTAGTGCGGATCTCAGATCTGGGAGGGATGTAAAGGATAGCGTAACTGGTGGGAACGGCACCACCATTTGGTTCTGTGTATGATGCATCCATGACCTTGATTGAAATACACAATTTAGCAAGTAAAAAATTGCTATAAGAATCAAAATGTCACAACTGGTATATTCAGTGCCTATGACGCAAAACAGAAGATGGGAAAAGTAAATTACACATTACATAAAGTTAACGATTTTGAAATTAAATTCAATCCATAACGGAAATTGGGTTCATCAATGGGAAAAGGTCCTCATTATCATAAAGGCTAATTTATTGAAGATATAAAAGTATCTTTAAAGATTGATATCAAAAAATACCCTCTATATCAAAGATATCGAAATCAGTGTGAGTAGAACCAATGGGAAAGACGCTATGAGTTGAGCTTGGATTCTCAGGTTTGTGAAAGTTATTGTCAACCCTCTCTAAGGTATCAGGTTTATTGCAAGCCTCATGTGAAGTAGAAAGAAACGAAGAGAATGGTTGGTAGTCTGTTCCTGCATCACTCGTTCTAACAGTGTGGTTCATATTACCGGCCCCATTTCGAGACCTATCGGTCTGGATGCGCTTCCGAGCTACAGTGGCTCTTTTCTTGTTGACAGAGTTGTGTGCAGCGGTGTCAAATGTGTTAAAAGCTTTCACAACCGTTGCTACACCACCAACTGCCATCACTTCAAAATTTTGCAATGATGAGGAATGTTGAACAGAACCACGACCATCAGCTAAATTGCGGGCTATTGACCGACGATCAGGAATGATGTCACTTGTGGAAAGATCTAGCACTCGAGAGGACAACCCATCCATCTCTGATGCACCAAGAAAAGACATATCAAGTTCTGCTGGGGGACAACTTGTCGCTTCAACATATTGTTTGGAAAATTGTCTAGGTGCCAAATAGGGTGTAGGCGCAGTAGTAGTAGAAGTATCCTCACTGTGGTACGCTTGGAAACATGGATATGGCTGTAGCTCCAGCTTATTCCAGCTAAGCTCACCGGTGTGATCAGGACTGGCCCAAGTATCACCCAGCTCATCCCTCGTTCGTTTGTGGGAAGTTACGTGTCCTGCCATTGTCGAGATTTCAAAGTGTGGGTCGTGATTGTAAAGTGTCTCTGAGCGATCTGCTGTTGAATTGCCCGGATTTCGACGGCTGATCCAACCGTGTGTGTCCACAAATCTTTCGGTGTCGGATGTTATTGTTGATGATACTCGCTCATAACCAACATCTGCTTTCTCTTCTAAAGAGTTGAGACTTGAAAAAACTGGAATAGTCTCAGTTTTCCGTACGTTAGAGCTGCTCCGACCACTAGGCACGTCTACGCTTATCGCACCCTTGTCTTTTTCCGTCAATGACATAAATAAACCCGACGAAAAATCCTGGCAAATGATTTGTGAAAGAGGCTCGGCCAATACCACACAGCGTACTAGTATATCATAGTCAATACATCGAACTAGATTTTTATTATTCAATGCGATCATGTACTCCTCAAGTGCATCCTTTTCCACCTTTTTAATCACTATGATATGCCCTTTATGATGCGCTGTGAAAAAAAACAAGTCGTCTTGTGCAATTGAACCGTTGGACTGTTTTTTCAATGTATCGTCTAGCACAACAGAACCTTTCGCACATTCTACAAAAAACGCTATCTCGTTCAGCAATGTCTGCCGCAACACCACAAAAGTAAATCCAGCAAACAGATCTTTCCTCTGGGAATTAGGTTTTAGAAAATCGGGAGAAATTGGTATTGACGAATTATTTTTCTTCCCAAGTTCGAGAAAGTCCGCTGAAGGAACGAAATGCCTCCAAGCAGGACTAGTAGGCGGCAAGTAGGAGCACAAATTAGGAAGAGGCACCTGTGGTGTCACACGGTTGAGTGTATCAGTAAAAAAAGATGGCAACACGACAGGCACCATACGGCACAACATCGCCAATACGCATGGAGTTGGCTCAGAAAAACTTGATACTAAAAGGTCAGCCCTTGCTAGCGCATCCGTACAATAGCCGTGTGAGTTCGACGAAGCCAGAAGCTTCATACCACAATGATTCAGTTCGCCTTCCAAGTTGGTGTGCTGATACTCTTTGATGTTTTCTATCAGCACATGGAGATCTTCCCAGGCGAATACTAGTGTTGCACCATGGTTTCCAAGAACTAAAGCAAACCTGCGCCAATTGACTCTGTCTAATGGAACATGAAAAGGAACTCCTTTAACAATTCGATGTTGCTCTCGTCCCACATTTGCTGCATTGTTAAGCAATACCATCGTCGGCTTTGGTTTAACAACTGACGATGACACTTTATTGCATGCCTCAGTAGCGACATGGGTCTGCGGCGGTAAACTTGCTATTCCAAGCGCCGAATATTGAAACACAGAGGCTGTGGCTAAAGATTTCTCTAGCCCAGAAGCATTCGTTTCGCAGCCTAGAGCAATTGCGGTACTGCCATAGGTAGAGGAATCTATGAGGGTAATCGCGGCTGGAGCATCACACGCGGTATTCTGTGCATCAAGACTAGTGAAATGACTGCCACAATCAGTTTTATTGTTCTGAGGGCTGACGGCATTGATTTGTGAAGAAGAGTTGCCCTTTGCGATATGCTGTAGCGGGGAGAGACCAATTTCAAAGGAAAGATGAGTTCGACTAATGCTGGGGTCATCTTTAATTGTTATATCACACTCCTTTTTCCCTATTCGATAGACTTTACCACCACTAAGCCAAAAATGAGGAGTTGCATTAAAATATATGATCCACATATTATGAGGTACAATCCTTCACTTTTACAAATCAACTCGAGCCCCTTTGTCTGGTATAGAAAAATGAAGGAGTAAAAAGATATATTTTTTTTGAATGCAATTCGGATTAATAACGCTTTTATTTTTCATCCAATAAATGCTAATATTTTTTCTTTTGCCAGGCATCTATCAGTGTATTGAGATAGCTGACCAACGGATAACAACTATAAAATATGCAAAAGGAAACAACCGGTAAATGTGAAAAAGGGGGCACTTAACACATACCAAAAAAACAGAAATAGACAAGTTAAAATGACGGAAAAAAAGGAACTCAGAAGTCCTCATTTTCCTAAGCCTGTAAATTGTACATAATACAACAGAAGGTCTATAAATTCATTTATGCGTCTAGCTGAAGAATGAGACAAAACATGCTCTTGTATGATTTATTTATTAGAGGAATATAAAACCCAAATCAAACATGTATCCTTTCACATGGAGTTCAGGTTTTTGAAGTTTTACAAACATGCTTACTGGCTCCTATTGATGCCAAATAGTCAGCCATCTCGTTACCATGGATATTCGAATGCCCACGGACGTGACAAATCTCAAAACCTTCGCCAGAGTTGGAGATATTGCTAGAGCAGTAGTATCGGGGCTGCGCATCATGCTGATACGAAAAACAAGTGTTATATCCATCTCTCAATTGGATGAGTTCTTTCCACAAATCCTGGTTTTGTACTGGAGTTTTGCCATCGCTTAATGTAAAACCGTTCCTCATCCATTTTTTGCTGTACTTTGTCAACCCTTCTACGACGTACTTGCTGTCAGAATACACACGAAGACGGTATAGGGGAGTTGGTGTAGAGTAATCCACCCTGTTGGCCATAAGGTTCACAACCGAGCCACCTGCATCGTGCACACCCTGGCGCAAAGCATAAATTACTGCTCGAAGCTCGGCTCGATTGTTAGTCTGCTTTTCATTCGACAGAAGTGGTAATGCAAAGTTACGGCAATCCCCTTCGCCGTAGTAGCCACCATAACCCGCTTTTGAAAATCCCTGCTGACCATTTCCATGGCAAGCTCCGTCCACATAGACATCTTCTGTTGTTATCAAAGAATCACGAGGTGCCACAGGTGGTGACTCCGCACTTTGTGTGGCAATATGGCAACTGTTTCTACAAGTAGAATCATATAAACGCGGACATTTGGCGATTGATTGAATTTCAGAGCAATTATCATCGACATTAGAATCAGAAGGAAGGGAATAAAATTTTCGCAAACAAATGCGCTTGCCTTCAGACTTGGCATCGCGTATAAAGCGTTCATTACACGGGCTCTCTTTGATGGTATAGTCTTCTTTCTTTTGAGATAAGTCGTGGGATACACCTTCATGGCTCTCTGAAAGGAACATTTTAGCTTCTTCTAACGTTTTAAACCCTTTAAAAAGGGCTCCGCTATACCCATGAACTTGCTTATAGCAGTCAGACCAAGTTGTGTAAATACCGCGTTCATATCCCTTCGACACGGCGTAAAACTTCTTCATTGTGTCCTCTTTCAGGATTTTTTTCGCTTAAGATAAAACTGATGTTTTAGGTGAAAAACATGCTTTGAGGTTACAATATTGTAAAAGGTTTCCTGTTATCTACCTGTCGTTGTCATAAATTCACTTCCAGAATGTTGAAGAGTTCAAAAAGACTGATCTTTTGACAAGCACCACCTAGGCAGGGATGTAAAAGCAAAATACGAATGGGTACCTGTAGACAACGTACACGCGGCGCTGAATGTATTGGCACTAAATGATCGCACAAACCACAAAAACGATACAAAGTTAGTAAGAACAGTTAGATGGTTTGATGAGAGTAAGGATGAAAAATATAGTGCCTATTATTGAAGTGCGGCAGAGTTTATATCACCTTTTTGAGTTTTAGAATAATTACCATTATATATATATCGTTCCGGAACACGGAGAGAGGAAGATGAAAACAGAGTGTAAAGGAGAGAGGAAAGGGTTAAATATTTAGGACAAACAGAACAATCCAAGAGACAATACCAACAACGGTCTAAGTGTACTCAATTCACTCAATTGTGTTCTTATTTACAATAAGCAAAAAAAAAAACCTTAGCCACTTGACACTGAAAGCAAATACTTCCCCCCAAAATGTTGGAATAAAGCTAGAGTGTCACTTGAAGGTCACAGAGATAATGCCTGTTTTTAAATCAACTTGAATTAGTCAAATCCGTCAAAAAAATATTGTCAAGTAAGAAGAATCAGAAAGTTATTCGTTGTGAAAGATACTTTTTTGCCTGCAGTCGTACATGCATACGTTTCGCCTGCGCTAACCCTACCTGCATCTAGGCTAATTTTTTTTATGATTAGATATATTAGTCTGTAAATTAACTGTGCATTCAATGCTGTACTGATTATAGTATATATCTATATAGATATTTATAGGTGTGTACGATAAAGGAAGCATAATTACATAATTCAAGCTCTCAAATGGTAGCATTTTTCAAGTCAAAAAAAGATATTAAAGGTTTTTGCTCTCATCCATAAATTCACCTCCTCTTACTCAACGGAAACAATAATGATAATAGTAAAAGATCCAAAAGGATATTGGTATTTCATGGAGAGTAGTTTTTTAAAGCGCTATGAAAAGACATTTTTCCACATTTTGTTGACTTACAACCTCTAAAGGGTGGACGTAAGAAAAGTAAATCAATATAATTTTATTATTATTCAAAATAGATTTTGTATTTTCAGTCTACAATACCTCAACAGTGTTACTCCGTTTTGAGTTGTCATCATAGAATCACTGAAATCTGCAGCTTTGCTGTATCACTTCAGTTTGACTAATTGTATTCGTAAAGAAGCTTCAAAGACAGCACAACGATTGTATTCAGCGAAACGGTCAATATGATCGATCTCGAAATAAAATATCCGCTGGCATGCAAAAAAAAAAGCATGAACCCCTATAACGTGCGTACACCTCATTATGAAACTAGTGAAAGCGCAATGTCATGGTGATACCTAGACAACACTTTACGGCTGTAGGTAAGATGAACTGCTGCGCATTGAAAAGGAGGATATTAGAATGAAGCGATATCTTTTCGAACGTGGTTCGTAGAGTCGATGGCAATTGTACATTCCATGGAGAAGACAAGAATAAAAATAAATCTAGATAAGGTACCGTATTTTAAAACAAAGTCATCTCTTGGGATATGTATGAGGGAACTCAACGTAGGCTCGATTAATATGTTATACTTTTATTGCACACGCCTTTTCCATTACTCGATTTGAAAAAAGCATGTTTACAAATGAATCGAAAAATGGAGGGACAGTGCGTAACTGGAGTTTGTTAATCTCATTTTTTGTTGATTGGATCACTCACTGTGCATTAGCATTTGATAAAGCCTAGAGGAAAAGCATTTGAGGAGCAATGCGTTGAAAGAAATAGCTAGGTTAGTGAATCCAACTCAAGACTAAAACGACGGGTAAGATCCTGAAGAAAAAATCACTGTCCCACCTCCCATCTCCCTCATTAATTTGACTGCCTGTAAATTAGTTTGGTATAAATGACAAGCTGTGGGATTGAGCTTACAGTATTGGACAAGGTTAATGTCACAGAGCTCCCGAGCGTTGTTGAGGACAAGATTATCTACAAACTGCTCCCTATGTTTTTTTCATTTTCCAACAAGAGGATATTGCTTGTATTCGACGATTCTTACACTTTCAGAAACGTCGTTCATTATCTACAAGCAATACCTAGAATAGAAAATCGGAAAGGTGTCAATCTCTGACATAACTCCCATTATTCTGGAAATAATATACAGGCTAAGAGATTGCATTCTGTGATAAATACCCCAACTATGTGAAGTGAAAAGTCATGTTGCGGGGACTACCAACCAATAGTAAGTCAATCTGATCTATTTCAGTTGCGATAATACTAGGCCGTAGCTTTCGGTGATCTATATCATTTGAAAAATCAACAATGATGGCTAGTCGAGTTCCCTATAACTTGGCTTTTCTATTCTAATTTTGATGTTGCCCTCATAGAACACTTCAATGTTGACTACTGTAGGTCAATCACACCATCATATACAACTCTTAAGCGCATTCTGTGGATTTCATCAGACATCCAATTACACATCAAAAACCTTTGAAGTTAATTTCTGTGCTTTACTAGTGAGTAAAATCATAGGTGCCTAAACTCGTTCCTTTATCTTCACCTTCTCTGGAATTTTATCGTAAAAAAAAACTCAGCGCGTTAATCTCACACATTGTATGTGTGTGTCTATAACTCACGAGATTATAAATAGCTACAAGCATAGACCAATCCTCTATGGGAAGCTAATTATTTTTACGAAAGGTGTGTGTATTTGTGTCAGTGTACTTTTTTCAGTATTATGTGAATAAAAATTGATAAATGTATCAGAGGGGCTGAATCATATTCAAAAAGTAGGTTAAAGACCTCCTTTGTTTCTTATGTAATAAATGCCATGCAACCATTATATGCTGATTGAAATAGCAAAGTCCAGTCGCTCTTATGCATCCATATATGACAAAACTAGCCACACATATTTTTTGAAACCTGTTTCGAATACCTTCACAGGAATTCAACGAAACATTAAATTTGCTGGTAAAAGTTAACCCTTCTTTTCTTCAGAGTACATGTTCCGGCCTGCTACCTTGCCAAAATTGCCAACTTTTCCTCCTGCTCGACTGCTTTCTTGGGCTTCTCTCTCCTTCGACTTCAACATTTCATCGACCTTCTTCTGGTTCAACTCTGAATCTGTAGGAACCCAGAAGAACGGCTCCTTCTCGGCCTTAACTTTCCGGAAGTTAGGCTCCCAACTAAAGCTGTGAAGTTTGACATGGTAATCAATTCGCTCACGCTCCCAGTTGTCCCATTTGAGGAATACCTTCTGCTGGTCGTCGTGATCCATTATGCCCACGGTAGTTAAATTGTGCATCTGTGTCATGACGTCCATGTCGTTAAGGGTCTTACCAGGCCCTTCCAAATCAAGTTGTGAGCAAAGGAAAGCAATTTCTTCACAAATATTCTCAATGCTTCCCCAGTGGTAATGGCCGCCGTTTGAGCGCAGGCGCAGGACTAGAGGCTGTGCTACTGGGTCCACCCCTTTAAGCTTGCGCTGATGCCGTAGTTTGGCGACATACTTTAACGCGTTCCACACAGGGACTCTATCATCATCCAAACAAGCGGATATCATCATCCCTGGATACGTAACGCGGCTATTGAGGTTGTAATAAGGATCATAATTCTGCAGTAAAGCCAAGTCAACTTTGTTGTTTAGTGGATCCCCCCAATCATCACGCTCAGCAAGGGAAAGCGGTAGGTCGGGGTCGATCATGGTATTGATGATGTCAAGAAAGGGTGAGCGCATGAGAACATTGCCGAACAACCCACATCCACGCATATTCATAGCAGCTGCAATGGGCACACACCCTGCACTATTTCCAGCAGCAACCATAAGCTCAGGCTTGGTGTAACCCATTTTTACCATATGTTCGCAACATGCAATAAAATCTTGTGTTGTTTTGATCTTATTTGGGCCCTTCCCACCCTCAGACCAGCCGTGCAATTCACCACCACCCCGGACATGTGCAAATGCCACAGTCCAACGGCGACGAATCATCCACATGTAGGGTGCCAATTGAAAGTGCATCGAGGGAACCTCCCCGTATGAGCCATATACATAAATCAAACAATGCTTAGGGGAGTTTGGCTGTGGCTCGAAGTCAGTCATCTCTTGTACAAATGCGTCTTTGCGCTGACATATCGTGATGGGAATTTCAGTTCCATCTTCAGAAACACAGAGGTCACGGTACATGCTATAGGGCCACATGTAATCCCAAGGAGTAAATTGCTCCGACTGACGCTGCGTAAACAAGGCATCAGCCGAACACAGCTTGGCCTTTTCAGCTGTCATTTCAGAATTGAAGTTAAAGACGCAATCACGACTCGGCTGAATGATGCTGCTATACACAAAAGCCATTGAACTTTGCACAAAATTTCTATTCAGGCCGGGTGTCACAGATGTGAGTGGTGGAAAGTGCAAGATCAAATCATCTTCTCTAGAGGCTCGCGCCGCTGCCTCAATACCACAATCCAGTTTAATGATCCTTATATGGTTTATTCGCTCAAAAGAGTAATGGCTTTCATATAGCACAAGCTGACCATCGAAGATGTCGATATCAGAGATCTGGAGATCGGATCGATGTGGAATAAGCTCTTTCCACTCTGCATTTACGCCGTATTTTAAAGCAATCTCATTACGTGTGTACACAACCCTGAAGTTTGAACCTTTATCAGATGTTACCATCACAAAGTAGCCATGGTAGTGTTCAAGCCAATTCCACCCTTTCTTTCCAGCAACTTCTACCGGTTTCCCATCGGGGAAAAAACGATTCAACTCAGTCGGAATCGTCGGATAGGATGCTGGTAAAATTAACACGCTCCCATTTACTTTAGAGTCGGAAGTTATTGTAATAAACTTGCCATCTTTTGTTTTTCTAACATCGACAAAAAACTGTTCGTCATCATCGCAATAAAGCTCTCTTGGAGGTTCCAGAATACCTGGGCGAATTTCCTGCATTATTACACGATGTGGTCGGTTTAGTTGATTCGAATCGGTAAAGAAAAAATTATTTCCCGAGCCAAACTCAATCCCCACAATGTTGTTCCCACGAATAACGTGAAAAAGGCTTGCATTATCAATGCTCCTTATATGACAGATGTATCGGTCCCCACCTTCTATAGATAATGTGTAGGCCAAGTAGCGACCATCCTCAGAGACACGACAAATACCAATTGAACAGTCATTGTAGCCAAAGTGCTGCTGCAGCAGTACTGGATTTATAAGTTCCTCTGCGAGTAAGTCAGCCTCTCCAACCTTTTTTCGGTAAAACCCAATGGCATTAGGGTCATGACCTGGAACAACGCGAGTGAAGTAAATGTAGTCACCAATCCTTTCTTCACCCTTGTCATATCCCCCTTCACGTGTTGTGACTACTACTTTAGCATCCAACTCAGCCCATAGACGCCCTTTGGTATGTTTGAGATCAAATTTTGCGCTAAGAAGTGAAAAATGAAGCATTTCCTTTTTCACATATTGTAAGGTGTCATGATCAAACAAATCTTCCATGTATCGAAACGAATCACGTTTTTGTTTTTCATCATGCAATATAAATGACTCTGGAACTTCCTTTGGCAGAGGACCATCGAGCACTGGAAGAGGGTATGTATTGCGTAGTTGTGGGTAAAAATAATTCACTACTTTTCTTGTGGTATTGTAAAGAAAGCTTGATTTCGGAATCCAAGGTTGTAGTGCTGTCATCTAACCCTGATAATGAGGCTAACTAAAGGAATACGCTTACTACTGAAAAAAAATCAGATCCATACATGACCAAAGGCACACAAGAATAGATTAGAAGTGTGAAGGAAAGTTAAAATTAAAAAAAAAGGAAATAAAAGTAGAATTTCTAAGGATACTTTTTAAGTAAAATTGTTATAGATTAAATTCAAGTTTTATATTATCAAACAAACGAAAGAGGGGTTATATATATATATATATATATTGAAAAAGCATCTATCTGTATTTTCGGTAAGGTTAAGGAAAATTAAAAAAAATGAAAACACTACTTCCTATTTGGAGAAAATACTAAGAAGGAAAAAACGTTTGTAAAGGGTATACCTCTATTTACTTTTCGCTTGGATATCAATTTTTTGCTGTGAACCTTGTGAAAGACCCACGATAGAATGAGTTCCATCTTTCGAAAAAGTTGGCAGCCAATTGTCTTTAAACCAAGTGATAGCATCCTCCCAACCCTCAGAATAAGAAATTATCGGTTGGTACTCAAGATCCTTCTCGGCTGCATCAATACGAAACCATCGGTTCATGGTTAGTACAAAAACGTTAAATACATTATGCTTGAATGTCGTGTGCATTAAACGACCTAATACCTCTGCGATTAGTGCAGAAAGATAAAGAGCCCAGAATGGGTAATGAATTTTTTTCTGAATTGAAGGAAAATTCATCTTGACAATGGCCTTGTCAATTTCCTTCCAAAAAATACAATATGCCCCTGGCTCAGGATGCGTGCTTCCATCTGTTACGATGTAAAACTTCCCAAGAATGGGAGATCCTTTGTATAGCTTACGTTCTGCAATAACCAGCCCGTGGCAGTAATTGTCTACATGTGTAAAGCAGACACGATTGTCTCCCTTCGCGAAAATACGAAGCATTCCCGTACCAGCTGCCTCCAATACATTTGGTAAAAATAAATTGTCACGCGGCCCGTATACTTGATGAGGCGCAACAGCAACCGCCCAGAAGTCATCACCGCATGCAGCCGTCACAGCCATTTCCCCTTCTGCTTTGGTTTCCGCGTATAATTGCATGTAGTGATCAAGCGGAAGACGCGGCATTTCATCTTCACTGAGACCATCAATATTTGGCCGATCAAAAAGTGAGCCTTTAAAACGAGTAGAAGGGGAAGAGCTGAAGACAAGCTTTTTAACACCATGTTCTTTACATGCTCGAATAACATTGACAGTACCTATATAGTTGACTTTTCTGTAGAGTTCGTGTGGGTGAAATGGACCAACAGCAGCCGCAAGGTGCCAAACACAATCAGCACCTTTAATCGCTAAAGAAACTTCCTCGTAGCAAGTGATATCAGCGACAATATAACTAATTGAAGGGTGATCCCATATTCCGATTCCCTTTTCTTTGGGAACTATGTCAAAGCTGATTACGTGTTCGGCTCCACGTTCTATTAGCATTTCTACCAGCCGTGTTCCGACAAAACCAGTGCCGCCAGTGACAACGCAGCGCTTAGGAACGGGTGTGTAAGAAGCGAGAGCTGCTATTCGCTGCGCATGAGAAAGAGCAGGATTGAGATGAATTTTACTCATTTGTGAGGTTACTACTATTGATTCGGATATAATTGTTTCATTACAATAGTAAAAAAAATATGGAGATGCTGACAAAAGATTAATATTTTCGAACATTGTATAAAAAACATAATGCTACTAATAAGAATTGTATAAATTAGAAAATATATTATACTTCATCCCATGTTTTTTTCACTTTAGCATTGAATCTGAGATTAATAACAATAATATTAAATGATAACAGAAATAGTAAAGATTTACTTTCCATGCCATAGAATTGATAATCTCTCTAATGCGTTATAACTAGGTGTCGTATCTTCCCATAAATCAGTAAGTGAGGTTCCTATTGGTAAAAATGATGGACCTTCACTTGAGATTTGCGGATCAAGGCTCCGTTTACGATCAAAAAGTGACGCATAAAGGGCCCTTTTATTATCATGGGCTCTATTAGTTAATACTGGAAAAGATGTAAAAATGCAGTCACGACATAACATTGTTAAACGGTCGCAATCACGACATGAGGGGCTTGACCCAAATTTCTTGGCTTCACTTGGTACATCAACAAACAGTTTTTTTTTTAGTTTTTTGCATTTTTCATTAACCAATGATTTAGTTAGACAATATCTTCTTGGTTGATTTTTTTTTGCGAGAGCTTTCACTCTATCAGTGTTCTTTAAAGACAATTTTTTTTGTGTAAAAGAAAGTTGCCCATAATACGTGGGTCCACAAGTGGAGTATTGTCTGCGTTTGTAGAAGGTGAGCGACCATTGAGAGACAGACAAATCATACTTGAATCCACAAGACTAGTGAATAGTAATTTATACGCAGTACTTTTTCCATCTATCAAGACTGTTTTTGCGGACCATGTTGAATTTACTAAAAAACTAGAAAGCTCCCTCCCACCAGAAATGTTTAAAACCTCAGAAATAATAATGTATTTCCATATCCCTACACAAAATGAAATCCAAGGAAATGTAATTTTTTTAGATACACAAACTTGAAGTTGAGGTAAAGTGCTATTCATACTGTGATCTTGATTCACAGATATGGTACAATTAGGTAGAACATCAGAGATGAGTGATCTAATTTTTTCCGAAAGAATTTTTCCGTTTTCATAATGCCCCCAATGCTCTAGGGAAACTGTATTTTTTGATAAAAATATCTGCGAAAATGCATCCTCTGATTTCATATGTAAGAGCATTTCGGAACCCATGGGAAGTGTAACTGAAAGCGGTACTGGTGATAGGTCATTACCTCTGTAGCTGAGCTGTTGATATGTGCAGCGACGATCCTTGGACTTTGAAAACAATGCCGTTAGAAAATTCAAAACATAAGCCTTTTTTTCGATTGGTAATAAGCAGCACAATCCAGAAAAAAAATGTATAACCTCCCAGAGAGGAATGCAAGATGCGGTTGCAAGCGCTGATCCTTGCTCGCAACTAAGCGGAAGATCCTTCCATAGCTTTTCTATAAACCACCAGAATTGGAAAGGTTCAGCACCGATCAGTACAGATGATGTTACACCACTATTTAATATACCCACTAGTTTACCAAACTGATTATCAATTATTTCTTGAGGATTTGACATCTTTATACTAAAAAAAAAGTGAAAAGTAACAGTATTATTTCATAGAAAGAAATTTTGGGGAGTTATAAGCTAATGGAACCCATTCGGAGTTAGTGGGTTGAACATATCAAAACCTATAGTTTACTTCATTCAGGGCCACATAGAAGCGAAGGGAGGGGGGAGTAGGAGGAAAAGACAGGTCTTTAGCCACCAGAAACTAAGTAAGAGCGGTAATGGTAAGAAATTCATATACCATATATACTAAACATTTTTTTTATTTTTTATATAAAACAGTGAAACGAAGGCCGCCCATAAATATATGAAGGTCAATATATAATAAAGTTGGCTGTGTAGGGTAAAATGTCCAAGGAATTTTATGTATCCCGGCAACCATTAATCAAAAAAAAAAAGGACATATTAATTCATGCATACCGATGTCAAATATTAGTCTCGCTACTCATGTTTTGCGAATCTTATTAATTGGCCGTTGTTGATGAAACTTTGGGCGTCACTGAAAATCAAATGGGTACCTAATTCGGATAACAAGGAATAGTAAAAATGCTGAACGTAAAACTCAAGTCGACACAAATTAAGATCCACTCTAAAATACTAATTTACAATAAAATAATTTTTACATGTTTGTGTGGGGGGGAAAGGGGGGAGCTTCTTTTAGGATTCAATTTTCATGTGGGGCGCTATGCATTATTATTCGTGCAAAAAAAAAAATTAGCTCTGATTATTTAAATAAATTTGTTGGACGATATGTATTTTTGGTATTTTGGCACTTTTTACTGAATACTTTTTTCACAGTAATTTTGGTATGTCTTTAAATTGTTACTAGGCTGTTGCTTTAATCTGTAGGAAGAGCCAGGGTAAGTTCATGCGTGGCTAAACTAAAAATATATTGTAGGACTAAAGTGAGTTGGTTATTAATATTTTACACTTTCTTTGTGTGTATAAATCTTTGGGGTCGAAATCACAATACTCTGTTAGTTTCAATAATTAATTATAATA
>HF955209.1:541553-551674 GCA_000982615.1 Phytomonas sp. Hart1 | reverse complement strand
TTTTTGATTTCCTGTTAAATTTTTTCCACGGCATCTAATTGGATGGATCTTTCTTTATTAGCGAAGTCCGCTTTGGCTTCAAGTAAGAACCTTCATTTTTTTTGTTTTATATTTAAAACAGAAAAATAGTACTTCTGTTGCACTTGGCAAGGAAATTTCAACGTGTTTTATTTATATTGGATTAGCCTTGCATAAAAGTCTTATCATATGCATACTCGGAACATTAAAAATAGGAGCAAGTGCATAACTGTACGGAGGCTTAATAATCCATGTCATTTTAATGCCCAAAGTGATAATAGGGGGTTTTGCATTGCTGACTTAAGAGTTATATCAGAGAATGCAGAACCATGTGGGATAGCATCATTAGAAGAGTGCCATCAACTCGTGTCGCCTTCCTTTATTCCTTATCTTGAAACAGCTTTACCATTAAAAAATTTCAATCCCTCAGCTGCATCTTTTGGGGGTGCTTGGTTTTGGGAAGGGTATCGGCATGCACTCTATGGGGAAGACATTATCTACGATCTAAGTGGTACCGGCAACAGCCTCATGGAGGATAGTATTGATTCACAAAAAGAATTACGAAAAGAAGTGATGCTACAAAAAGGATTAACCGACACCTCATCAAACCAACAACCAATGACTACAGATCGAATCGGTTTACATAGCTCAGCGAAGCTCGAGATAATGTACGCGATCGCGCTTTCGATTGCATTACATGTATCTCAGCAACCTTTACTAGATCAAGGTGAGGGCCCGCACGCACTTATTTTGTGTGCTGCTAAGTATCAATGTGATGAGATGACTTTCATCCTTAATCAGTTTTGCGCCGAGCTTCATCTTGTGGTACACAATCTGTTTGAGCCTTTCCCCTCAATGCCCTCATCCCAGCGGGCCGATATTGTGGTGGGTACCGCCCCTCTGTGGGATAGCGTGGCAGAACTAGGAAAAGCATGGGATCGCAAAGGCTTAGAAGGGATCATAAGTAACATATATGGTGGAAGTCCACCGCCTACATACACTTTGAGTAAATGGAGACCTTACACGATCCGAAACGTGTCACAACTTGCACTCTTTGACTTGGGGTTGCAAATTAATGCTGGTTTCGGGCGCATGTTAGTTCAAATTCTCAGTCCATGTAATTCAAATGCGGCACCTGTTTCTGAACTTCCACTTCATTGCCAAACATACTCAGTCCTCGGAGGTGATCGTGCAGTTTACGATGTCGATCTCAATTTTATGTTGTTTGAGATCCTTCGAAGCAGAGGAAAGCGGAATAAAGAAAAAATATCAGAGATATCACTTCAGAGCTCAATCTACTTTACGTCTCAGATAAAAAAACGCCCTAGGTTGGAAAAAAACACTGTACAGTCATCGTTTTCATCTCGAAAGATTCTAACAAGCGGTTTGTTAATCAAAAACGCAGTGTCGTTTTCTCGACTCCTTGTCGACAGAAATGCATTTCAAGATTTTGTTGACGGTATTTTAGACAAGGCGACGCTTTTTTGGGATAGTTTTGATGTTTTACAAACAGTTGAAACCGAAAAGGACAGTGTAACAGTAATGAATAAAAGGTCAGATTTGCATTCTTATGTCAAATGCGTGTTAGTATTTGTTTGCACAACAGACCTAGAGACTGGACTCCGTGTTAAAGAAATGTGTACTTTGCTTATTCCAGAAAACAAAGGCAAGTATAAGAACGACATGGCCACCGTGAAGCTCTCACGATTTAGTCTTCTTTTTAGACATCTGGAAGAGCAGTTAAATGGCGAATTGTTTGACGGCAGTGTTGTTTCATGTGTGAATCTTGAAGATAGCTTATTTCGTAACTACCACTATGAGTTTGTAGCAAATGAGGATTATACACTAGATAGAGTGGATCTCTATCAAGGCTATTTTAGTGTACTGAGTATGGCACAACTCTTATTGGCGACTTATGTTGTTGATAAGGATGACGAATACCTTAAGGAAACATCCAGTGTAGATTTCTTTCGAAATAATTCATGGCTACTATCGCGTTCGAACACTGAGGCTACATTCGATATGTCGAAATCCTTGGGCAATGTGCTTGTGTGTATTCCGAATTATGCGTGTATAACTCCGGTACATGTAAGGCACACTTTTACCGTTGTGGCGTTGCGAAATTTGGCCGAATCCATAAAAGCCCTTTGCTACAGCCAAGCTTCAATAAACAATGAGGGGGATGGCCATGTGTGTAAAAAACCTTTTGCACTCTTTTTGTTAGAGGAATGCTGTCAATATGGGCGCGTTATCTCATATTACTGTTTCGAGCAGAATGAAGTTGATCATGAGAATGATACTTGCAGCATGGCCCCAACTAGTAAGCAATATGAGCAAATTGCTGAAGACAACCTCAAAAATAGTTTTATTGAGACTGGTGTGAGAGAACCAAAAGCTTCCATAGTGAAGCAGACAACACCATCTGCAACAACAGCTACACTATTTATCGAATTCGAATCGCATGAATCTGCTCTAGAGGCTGTTCGGTTACTTCGTGTTCGTTTTCATTCTTGCACTACGGAAAAAAACAGCGAAAATTTTATGAGTCCTCGAGTTCATTTATTTCGCAATACCACCTATTACGCCGGTGTCGAGCAAGACCTCACACACAAGAATCAATTACTGGCTGGATTACATGAGGAATCATCTGGGAACGATATGCTCGATTTTTCTCTACTTGCTGAATAGATAGAAGATCCCTTGTTGGGAAAAGTAAATTGATCTATACATATGGATATCTCGTTTTAAATGCTAATGTAATAAGAAAGTTTAGAACCCATACCAAAGAGAAATAAAAAATCTGACTAACAAAATTTATTTTAATTGAAGGCAATAATTACAAATCCTCGCTAAACCTCTTAGGCTACATGACGTACCTAAAGCTGAATGTAACACAAAAAAAAATTCCGCATTAGCTTTTATCGTACTTTACATAGGCAAATTTGTTCCTGTAATGCTATCCTTCTTACCTTTTCCTTCTTCCTACCTTACATACTTTAATTTCACATTGTCAAAATAATTATTTACATTTTTAACCATCTTTAGATCATCATCAGAATTACACAGTCTCCTTTTTCCTCCTTTACCCCCACTTCTTCGCCTATCCCAAACTGAAGAAAAGGAAGCTTCAGTAGATAATTCAGAATTTATTTCGCAAGAATCTGCAAGATGTACACGAGGAGTTATATGCTTGCCATAGCATCGATTCTGATGTTATGGTGTGGGGCCGATATGTCACGTGGTAAGGTTATTTACTCCCCCAACGTGATGACGGAAGAGATTTTGGAAGCCTTTGCCGCTCCATTTGTTTCTACTGGGGGTGCGAGTGCGTATGCTGGTGCCGATGGCAGCGTGTGTATATCGAACGGCGTCTATCAGTCTTATATCCCGTTGACACTCACCATGATGAGCTATCTCTACGGAGTGGTGAACAAAGGTACGTTTGATCCGTTTCACGGGTGCTACCTTTCCGCCGCTTCTCCTGACGGGACGCGCATGTGTGTAGCGAATATTTCGTCGTCTCCTGCTGAGTGTGGTGGCAGTTCCGCTGAGTCCCTCAACATCTCTGACTCTGAGTTGGATGTAGGACACATCAACCATATATATAAGTCAGGTGCAGAAGCGTTTGTGGCAAGCATCAAACTCCAATATGGGGCTCAGCAACTGAGGCTCGCGAGGTCTTTGTTATATACACGTGAGATCGAGAAATTACTGAGCACGCAAAGTAAACTGTTAATGAATAGTTTATCTGTTACGCAGTCAAGTGATCAAATGGATGCTCTATTAGCTATTTCTACCTTACAAGTCAAAGACATTGTTCAAAAATCATACGATATCGTGATGGACAAGTATGACGTACTCAGGGGATGGCTGAACCAGTCGCTTGGTGCTGTTGTTGAGGTGCCTGAGGGTGGTGATATGTTGCACTCATTACAGGAGGTGTGCCCTCTCAGTAAATTAATAGATAATCTGATTCATGAACTAAGCCCAGATAATGTGCTAACAACCGCTATTTTTTCGATTCATGATTTAATTGATACAACGCGGAATCAGCAGAATCACTTAAACAAGATTCAGCCACTCGTATGTCTACAGGGGATCTACGCTGTGGCAGCACTTGCGATTGAAGATTCTAGAATTCGCAGCTTACATGATAGGTTTGCAAAGGGGGAGATATCTTTAAATGATACATCTACTCAGATTAAGTTCTTGGGGTATCTGAAAGATTCAAAAGTAACGCTTCTCCATGATTTTGGAATTGCTTTCGAAAATCATATGGATACTTTAGTCAAGCAACTGTTTGGAACCCGTGGGGACGCGATGGGGGAGTGTTTAAAACGTGCTGTGCTTCGAGTTCCATACACCTCGACCGGGGATCTGCCGCCGTCGGTATTCTGGTGCCTAAATCCGAAGGTGGCGCCAGCGAAGGCTCGGCGTGTGATTCTGCCGTTCGTCTCGGAATACGTCGCGACCCGGTGTCCACCTGGGTACAGTCTTTGGAATGGCAGTTGCGGGGGAGAATTCGACGTGAAGCGATGTAAGCTGTGCCCTGCTGGGTCGGTGCTTAAGACGGACGGATATTGCGGATGCGCCGACCCTGATTCGTACGTCCAACTCTCCGGTGGATGCGTTAAGAAGGGGAATAGCAACGAGCCTCCAACGTTTAAATGGGAGTTGGACGAGGGCAGCGTGGTAGTGGTGCCGAGTGACGACAACGATGACAGTAACGTAATGAAAGCCCTGTTCAGTGTAAGTCTACCACCGACGGCCACACTGTACGACGAGAGCGCATATCTTTCCGTGAGTGCAAACTGCGAGTTGGGGGTGACGTTATTGATGATGATACCGGTGGTAAATCGGGGCACGTCTTGTAACGAGAGTATCAATTACGAGCGACGTGTCGAGCGGACTGGCCGGATGTTTGTAGGCGCCGGCCACGGGGGGAGGGTTGTCGCGGAAACGTACTCTACATTACTGAAGGTGTTAGTGGTGAAAACCGGAGGCATTTTCGGCGACAAGTGTACATTTACCGCTACTGTGGGAAGCACCCTGCGGAAGGCGTCGAAAACCATACCGGTTGGCACGGTAACGCTGCTGATTCAGGCGGCGTTGCCGAAACTCGTAATTTCGCGCTTGCAACCGTACGCTAATCACACGTGTGATGCAGTACCCTCTTACACTGCACAGGAGGATATGATAGTGGTGGGGGTTTGCATACATAAAGGAGGTGTGAAATCACTTTACTACGATACACGTAGGTATCGTTTTTTGCCCAAATCAGGGATAGATGCATTGCTTAACGGTACGGATACCCGTTCTGATACCTCCTCACTAGAGAACGTTGTACACGCGCTAGATGACCGCATTGGATTTCGCTCGACAGTGTTGGGGAGGTACGGCGAGGTGCTTGACGAGAAAGACTGGATCCCCTCGCACAATAACACAGTGGGAGTGACATGGCGTGGGGTATATGGTCAGCAAGTAAGCCTCAAAGTGTTGGGCGAGATGCGCCGCGTGCGTGTGGAGGTCCTGGATATGCTCAATGGGAGTGCGTTAGCACCACAGCAGGATGAAGTGGACTATGCGCTTTTCGCATACGAACTGGATGCATTGAGTGCTGAAGACCCTCATGAGCACACAGACAGCGGTGATGATAGCAGCATCAAGAACGATTTGTTCAGAGACCCCATGTTGCGCGTGTTTACATATATATTTCTAACCCTTTGCATCCTGAATTTATCTCAGATTATACTGATGTTTTTTTTGAAGCACCTAATTCGTAAGGAAGAAAAAAGGGCTGAAGAGCGTGAGAGGTGTCACCTGGAGCAAGTGCAGAGTTAACACACGGTAAACATTAGCCTTTTTCAATCGATTATTATCTCACGAACTAATGGATTGTGGGAGTGCGATACAGATACGACCTCTGCGGCGCATATGTCAAAATTCAGATATATATATTTCAGAGCGTTTTCTAGATGACGATGTTACCGATCTCTAGATTCAATAGCGCGATTGGACTACCATAGATACCCTTTTCAAATGAAGTAATATACGTAATGATTAATATAATAGACAGATTTATTATTTTGAGTTCATTTTCTATTTTTTCCACCTTCTTTATTACCTATTTTCACCTTTTTATTTAATGCATACTATATATCTATAATAGTATATATTGGTTCTTCTATTTACAGGAGTATGAAAACGCTTTTTTATTATTATTCTATGAGTAACTGAAATTTTACTTTACTGAACAAGTGATAAAATCTATTTTCCTCACTATGTCTTTCCTTTTTTTTTCTATCAGAACGATTGTAATCATTACTTTTTTTAATATTAACTTTTGTTTTTTATTTAGGCTTTCGGTCGACTTTCATGTGAGTATTTTGTGCTTTTTTTTGTATCACTACAATCACAGTCACATCATTTTGTGACATAAAATAAAAAAGACTATAAATGAATATCTAAGGAGTACGAAGAGTCTGTAGTAAGCCTAATGTGAATTTAATCGACCTGAAAGAAATGAGTTATTTGCAGAAGTAACATGTGTTTTTTCATTTTAGAAAACGATTCTATTATTACCATTTCAAGCTTTATTCAGAATTATCGCAATATGGATTCTTTTTTTGTTTGCCATTATTCTCTTTTCATCCTCTATACTTATACTTATTTTACATGGCAAACATCAAGCAAATGGATCACCACACATTCTTAAAACAATTTCTTTTATCTGCATTTTTAAATAACAGTTTTAGACTCAAATAAGATGATTATGTTCTTATAACCATTATTATACATTCAGTACTAAAAGTTTTGTTTATAGAGAACGACGTTATGATCATCCAGTCTTCATTTCAAGAACATTTATATTTCTCCCATGACAGGCTCAGCGTTGTGTTTTTCTATGCTCTTGCCTTTCCTATCAACTGATTTTATTTTGGTAGTTCTTTCCTGCATTTCGTATTATGCACTTCTGGAATTCATCGTATACCAGACTAAGGAATGCTGCTGTCACGTTAGTTTATGTTGCCAGTTTCGCTATCGCCTCTCAATAAAACGTCGTCTTATCACATATATTCCTCTACTCACTAATATTTTATATCCTGGTAATAACGAAGAGCGGTTGTGTGACGACCCTATCATTCCGCCAGCAACTTTATTATAAATGGTGATGTGCCTATCTTCGTTGAATCTTATTTAGACATTGCGCTTCAAGGTAATATACATCTCTTGTCTTGCGCGGCTGTTTTGACGCACCACTCCTGTCAAGATTGCTCTTCCATCTGTTAGACACACTGACACAGGCGGTAGTGTGTCGTTGCCAGTCTCTTTAATACGGCCTTTACCACTTCACGGAAAGTATCGGTTTATTTGTGTTCAAAGTATTTGAGTCACAAGTAGTGTATTTTCACATCTAAAAATGTCACAATGAAAGACTATTCAGAGATGTGAAAGTGATATGTAAAAAGTATCAGTCATCGTATCGGTAAGACAAATACCATGTGAGGAACTTTTCGATACACATGCAACCTTTTTACAGATCCTTTAGAGAAAAATAAATATGGTATATTGTACCTTTATAACTACTGGGTACTTCATCGTGTCAAGCAAACCAGAATCGTGTGCTTTCTACCTTTTGTATAGTCCCCTTTTTTCTTTCTGAAGACTTTGTAGCGTGATTTTCATATACCTCATCCTCGCCTGATGTTTTGTGGATAACCTTGACACGTTCTACCAGATCATCAAAGCCTTTTTTTGAATCAAAAAAAAAGCGATAACTTATTGAATTGTGCATTGAGAAGTAGACAAGATTCTGTGTTTGTCCTTTATCATGAAGTCGCGTTAAAAATGTGTAGTAAAGGAAATTAACCTAACATATTCTTTTATTCTTCATTTTCTCTAAGCACACACACTGTTACCGCTTTATATCATTTATACCAACATTCATCAAAAGCATCTCAAAGATAACTTACTGATTTTGATGAAATCGAAGTAACATATTCCGAAAATTAATCACAGAATTTAATTTTCGGGTACGAATTCTGAGGCAATTTTGAAATTTTGTGCGCCGCTAAGCGTTTTCGATAAATTCTAACCAGTAATTTAAATTCTAAAAAGTAATTTTCTTCTTTTGAAACAAAACGTGTGAATTGTTTATTTCACATCGACTTTTCTCATCAGAACTAAAATCGTTTATCCTAATAGGGAATTATCATCAATTGCGTAAGGTGAATAATTATTATTAATAAGATTCAAACGTTAAATAGATTTAAAGTATCTTTAGTGATTCTACGTATACATGTAGCTTTTTTTTTTTGCGGTGTTTGTTTGAATCACGTATCTTCCTTTTTGTACTCTTTAATTTTTATTTGTTAAAGGCATAGCTAAGAACGTCTTTTTCCTTCAACAAGAACCCCAGGAAAATGGTGTCTTTGAAGCTTCAGGCCCGCCTTGCCTCGGACATCCTTGGCTGTGGTCGTGGTCGCGTTTGGCTTGATCCTAACGAGGCTCTTGAGATTCAGAATGCAAACTCTCGCAAAAGCGTGCGCAGGCTGATTAAGGATGGCTTCATTATCCGCAAACCCGTAAAGGTGCATTCCCGAGCCCGCTGGCGCAAGATGAAGGAGGCGAAGGACATGGGCCGCCACACTGGCGTGGGCCGACGTGATGGCACCCGCGAGGCTCGCATGCCAAGCAAGGAGTTGTGGATGCGCCGCCTGCGCATTCTCCGCCGCCTGCTGAGGAAATATCGCGCGGAGAAGAAGATCGACCGTCATGTCTATCGCGATCTGTACGTGCGCGCGAAGGGTAATGTGTTCCGTAATAAGCGCAACCTTGTTGAGCACATCCACAAGATCAAGAACGAAAAGAAGAAGGAGCGCCAGCTTGCTGAGCAGCTTGCAGCGAAGCGTGCCAAGGCCGAACAGCACCGCGCCAAGGCTCGAAGGCACGAGCTGAAGAAACGTGAGAAGGATCGCCAACGCGCGAAGCGCGATGACGCCGAAGCGGCCGCGCAGAAGAAGAAGCAAGAAGCCGCGAAGAGGGCCGCTGCCCCTTCGAAGGTTGCTGCCCCCACAAAGAGTTCTGCCCCTGTAAAGGTTGTTCCCCCCACGAAGGTCGCTCCGCCAACTAAGGCATCTGCCCCCATGAAGTCTGCGTCTCCCTCAGCTAAGAAGGCGAAGAAGTAGAAAAGAGGCGTCTTTTTATAAGGAAGGGAAGCTGTGCTTATTTAGTTTTTTTTTTCTTACTCTATTCGCTATATATAATAAAGATCTAACACATTTTGGGGAGCATGTCTTATATTTAATTTCATTTTATATTTTTTTCCTCCTTATTATCTTTTTCTTTTTAGCTAAAATAGAGCTGAATTTTTATTCTTACCCTTTAGATTGTCATAATGACGCATGTAACTGCTGATTTGGAATATTTCAAATGTGAGTTGTGTGGAGTGTACCTATACAAAGATATTTTTTGTGATCACCGACGTGAATGCAAAGGCCTAAATAGCACGGAATTGAAAAAGTCCGAATGCCATATCCTTCAAAAGGAGCTTGATCATGATACTCAGCAGTTAGTGACTAGCGTTACATCTGGGTTAGGTTTTTCTACTACTGACTCTCCTGGAATGATGCATAGATGCAAATTTACCACAGCTGAACTTCAAAAACGGGCTGACGCTCGTATACAGAGCAAGGTTTCGGATAAATATCAGGAACGAATCGACAAAAAGTTTGCTGAGGAGTTATTAAACTCTGAGAAGAGATCTGCCCTTTTGAGTTTTCTAAGCGATGGTATTTGATACTATTATCCGGCAATAATTTTTACGTATTAGAAAAAAGGAGTCGAAACTTAAGCATAATGACGTGACACTTTCAACATGTTTAAAAGTGTGTGGACAAAAAAATTACCAATGGGTTAGTGTTATTACTTTATTGCTTTACATGCTCTTCAGCTTAGTTTTCGCTATGTAACCGAAGCATATTGCATATATATCATCAAAAAAATGTGCGTTAAGTCTATTGTATTAGTAACGATGTTTTATATTTAATTGTAAGTTGATTTATAATGTTTCTATTAATTTCCTGTCTCTTCACATTATATCC
>HF955209.1:506796-541078 GCA_000982615.1 Phytomonas sp. Hart1 | reverse complement strand
ATTTCATTTATTTTAATAAAACGAACTTTTTTTTGTATTCGTTGCATTAAATCTCCTTTATTCCTTATCGATTTTAACTTTATTTTCTTTACCTTCCTCTTCTCTAAATTTTCAAGGCTAATTGATAATCGTTATTTAACTTTCAACGTTATTATTTTTTTACAACTTACGGCATAAATTTTAGTTCTATCATTAAAGTTTATATTTGTTGATCAAGGTACTGTTGCTTAGGTAATTCAATACAGTTAATATTGATTTGTGACATGCTAGAGGTCAAAGGTGCAAGAAAACAGTTTTGGACTATTTTTTGAACTATTTATCGTAGCCATGAATCTAGCACCGGGGACTTTAAATCTAGACTTGAGCAACTTACTTAAAAATACCAATGCCATATCGAATGCAAATGGTCAGGTGCGACATGACTCTTCACCTCGTGACAAATCCACCCCGATGCGCTACTCAGTGCCATCGGAACATGTCTCACTAGGGCAGATATTAACCACACAGCCCCACCCCAAATTACACCTAGACATACGGCATTCGGATCTAGACTCACAACAACTTTCTGAGGATAATCTAAAAAAATTTTACGGAGTTGACGTGAACCAATGCACGGATGTTTCAACACTGCAACACTTATTGGTTGTTGGTTTCCGAAATTTTATATACACTACACAATGGTACGAGGCTACGTTGCGTGAACGCAACAAAACGTTCACTCATCGATTAGGTGACCTTAAAAAATATATACGCAGTACCGCTCTCCAAGAAGCTCCTCAAACGGTGGTTCCAGCGACTCGGCGTATGCGGTCAGGTAGCATATCAACTGAAACCCCACGCCCCACGACTGATATGAATGGTGGCGTTAAGCATAAGAATGTGGCAGGGAGGGAGTTAAAACACCCTTCGCTTCACACCGATCGTGGTATGTATATGCATCCACATGCACAAAATCATCAGAATAGATTGAATGTGACAGAACTTCGAGAGAATACACCAGATGTTGTTGTATCTCGTCATAGTTTGTCTCGCCCTGTGATGCTGAAGAAACCTCACTCTGCGAGCTCAACAGTTTCCCAGAAGAGTTTAGGGAACCGACCAAGTACCCCTGCACCTGTTTGCAGCGGCCGTAAAACATCCCTTTGGCACTCACAGCATCATTCACAAGTTTTACTAACTCCCTCCTCAGCACGGTCTCGTCAACTCGCAAGGTATAAGGACTCTGGTGGAAATACGAATAAGGGTGATAACGTTATTCGTTCCACACAGTGTCGGCCATATATCTCTTCATGTAAGATTTCTGCTTTGATGACTGCAAAGCGTCCCAAATTAGTAGAAGCCGAGAGCTGCTCAGATATGCAACGTCAACTAGCAGGGGCTGATTCTTCGACAGAAAAGTCACACATGTACCGTATCCATCCGTGCCGTCAACCGGATTAGGAAGAGCTGAGTTTAAAGGGAAATCCGCGTCTTGAGTTAGAAGTTGCGCGCATTGATATAGAAATAGAATAATTGATTTCTTGAAGACTTTGTCATCTAAATTGGTATTTGATGTGCTTTATCAAGCTTTTACTCCTAAAATTTACCTTTTTAAGGTTAACAAAGACACGTTTAGCGTCACTCATCTAATCCACTCTACTGGCCTGATTTATAGCTTATTGCTCTTCGAGGGAAGGAGTCCAAGTTTGGAGCGAGGTCATGACAAAAAGTGAATAAATAGGGAAACACAAATGGTTTTGAAGAAAAATGCAGCAAATCTGTGATAATTAAATTTTTCATCTTATGCAATAAATGTTTTTCCTCGTTTTTAAATTTCATCTTTTATTGTTTGAACCATTTGTGCAGGGCTATATCTAACTATTTACTGCTTGAATTTTATGACTTTTGTTATATAAATATGTTCCTTGCGTGAATATATTTATTGAGACTTGTTTCTTATTGGCAGTATTTAAAGACTTAAAAAAGACATTAGAGAACATGGTGCCTTTTTTTTTCAGGCAAATTCTAGCAATTAATTCCAATGCACGAGTGGAGATTGCTGTCGTTTTTAAACCCTATGTTGTTATCGGTGAGAATATTTCTGTTCACTTATTTTCACGTTACATTTATCATAAATTATCCGCAAGAAAATCAACAAAATATTTTGTGTTTACGTAAATTTTAACGATTATGTTTAGAATATTCTGTTGTTTTGGGGTCTTCCTCCTTGCTTTACATTTTCCCGCTGTGGTGTGATGTTTGTGAGGGGAAGTACACTGATGATAAAGCCTGGCTGTACAATTTAAGGTTATGCTAACACTATCAAAAATAGGACATCCACGCAAACTTCGAAAACAACCAATTTTTGTGTTCTTTTCCACTATCAAAGCTTCCTTCCATTCCTTAGGAGAAAGGGATATAAACCAAAAGCTTCTATTTCTCCACAATGCGTACGTATAATTGGCCAAAATCTCAAGACAATGCGAGCGTGCACAATGGTTCTCCTGTAGGGCAAAATCCTTCCAGACGTGACCGATCTTTTTCCCCGATATCAACGGTTAAGAATATTCTCAAAGGTGTTGAAAGCCATGTGAGGGTGATGTCTTCTCTGGAAAATGTATCAACATCGTCTAGCTACACCGCGTTGCGTTTGCGTCATCCTGTGAATCACACCGCCAAACTTCCAGGCGATACTCCAACACGACCAACAAGTCCTGAAAGGGATGCGTCTTCGTCCTGGTCGCGGCCCTTCAACGTATCTCGAGTTCACCGAGATTCTACCACCGCAGCGTTCTACGACGATGTCATCGCCCCCTGCATCTCGAACTGCTGCTCTGGTCAATGCTACCTGTTCATCGTTTCCGGCCCCCAGGAGAGCGGCCGCAGCCAGACTATGTACGGTAGTCCACACCGCCGCGAAAAAGGCCTTGTAGAGCTTTCGGCATTGGACTTTTTAGCACGTATTTCTGCTTCTGAACGGACTGTTCTCCAGTCTCAGCAACAGCAGGAGCCAGTGATAAACAAAGGCAATTTGAAGGGCGGACGAAAAAATAACGCGGCGGAAAACAAGGAAAACTTAACCGCGGAACTCACTCCCCAGGATCTCAACACGCGCTCTGAATATCCCAGTGGGGGACTTATGGTAACCTACTCAGCCTTCACAACCCGTGGGCCAAACATGGTGGACTTAATTACAGGGGAACCCGTCCCGATACATGAGTTTCCACCACCCCTCGGCTCCGTTCCGCTTCCCTACATGCGCCTTCTCGAGCCATCGCGTCGAGTTGACCCTGCCGATCCGAGCCGGAAAGAGTACGACATCGCGGATGCGGCTGCGCGGGTGGTGGTCATCCCGGAGCGCAAGCATATTGAGACTTCGTGTATTATTCAATTTCAAGTATACGCCCCGGTGGACGGCAGCGGTAGGCGATCCATGTCCACGTTGACCTTTGTCGACATGGCCGCCTTCCGCACGCCGCTGTGCGCGGAGGTGGCTCACGTCGTGGAGACGATCCACCGCGTGGCTGGGCTCTCCGACGATGGCGACCCTGACTTTAAGCGCCACAAACTCACGACGCTGCTGGAGCCTGCCCTGGTGGGCTACGTCACGCTGGTTTCCATTAGCACTATTTGTGGACGCCCGGACTTGTACGAATCGACCTGTGCGGCCTTGCAGTTCGCAAGCGATATCACGCGCATCCATCAGGTCTTAATGCTGCTCCATTCGCAGACCCCGCGCTGGCTGTTCGACACCGGAGTGAATTTAGAGCGACTTCGACAGCAACGGGAGGAGATGATGCGCGCACATTATGCGCGTGGGGTAAGTGACTTTTATCGTACGGTCTCGAATTGGCTTCTCAAGAATATGAGTAACGTTGGAAAGACACTCGAGGGTATTTTAGCGGAAACTGGGGTGATTCGAAAGCAAATCTCAGCTGAGGTGGAATCCCAAACTAGAGAACTTGATAGCCGAATTCAACAGGAGGAGACAACATCAAAACAGGAGATGGATGCCGCCCGTGATGCATACAATGCAACTTCAGAGCGATTTGGTGAGGTTCAACGATTAGATGAGGCGATCACTCGACTAGAGCAAGAAATATCACACATAGATTTAAAAAATGGTCACCGTATTGGAGAAATGCGCATCGAAATATCATCTTTGGAGGCCAATAATAATAATCTTCGGCTTGAGGTTCAGCGAATGGAGAAAGAGAAAAACCTGTATCACGATAAGTGGACTGAGGTATGTTCCATGCTTGACAAATATGCGGAAGATTTTAACTATGATATGAAGATCTACACCTCCGCACTCCTTCTCGAGAAGATTGGTAAAAAACGTAAGAGATTGGAGGAAGATTTAGAACTGGCTTCACAAGTAGCTCATCGACACACCGATCACCTTCGAGCGGATCGACAACGACGCTCTCGGCTTTCGCGTATGATGGTGATGCAGCAGCGACTTGAGTCACTTCGTGAAGCAGTGCAGACAGTCTCTGTGGACTCCCCGTGAAGCGGACTAGCTTCCCGAAATAAATTCCGGTAGGTACAAGATGTATGTGCGTAGGAAAAAAGGTCTTCACTCACAAAATTTCCAGGTATAACATTATGTAGATTCAAAATTCCCATTAGAAAGAGCCGTAAATCAATGTGAGATAATATCAAGTATTGCATGGCATTGTTCAGTCGTTTAGTAACAATCATTATTGTTTTAAAGAATTTCCATGAAATGAATTATGCAAGAAAGAAAGGGGAGCCTTTACATTTTTTTCTTCATTGATAATGGCTACATCAATTGATGATTCAGAATAGGTTTTTTGCTTTAGATTCAATTAGATTCTTGTACTTGTTGTTGTTTTTAATTTAACCTCCGAAAAAAAAAGAGTACTAAATAGGAGGTTGCTTTCCATTTTCTCTACTATTTTTACTAGCATCTTTTTCTCCTATGCTTTGGAGCAACTAATGCTTGGTAAAAAGCGTTTTCCTTGTACCCTTTTGATATCTTAGATATTATTATTACTATCATTCTTAGGAATGTGTGGGTTTAAAATTAAAAGAATAATAAAAGAATGAAGATCTTTTGCAGGATTCTATTGTCATTTTCCTGTGTACAGGCCACAATTCAATGTTTTCCACCTGAATGACTATTTTGGTATTTTTCTCTGATATGCTTACTGAGCAGACAGAATTTTCCACTTTATTTTCACGTAAAACCTTGCACTTTCAGTGTTATTCTTTACCACATTTAAATTTATGTGAGTATAGGGGGGAGGAAGAAAGGAATATTTTACATTTGAAAAATAGAACTAATGCTGAGTGTTTCTATGCCTGCTCATGTAGCCCCATCAAACAATGCATGGAAACACACATCGTTGCCAGTATGTCTAGACACGGGAGCAACACCAAGCGGTGCATTCATTCGTTCAGCCCGACCTTCCATCTCTGAGGGGACTGTGGATGGTCTTAACAGTTCAAGGCACGGGTTTCCTTCCAGCGTGCAGAAGGAGCATTCTGCTTCAGGTCTAATACAACCAAACTCCAACTTTCCGAGTCAATCTCTAAAGGGTCTTGACTCCAGGAATTCGGAAGTGTTTTCTGCACAAAATGCACTGCAGTCCGATAAAACTGATGGTGATTTATCCAGCACTCCAAATGCAGTTCAAGTACAGCACGAAGATATTCAGGGCCAACAGGCTCAATCTGTGGAGGCTGGTGACCTTGTGCACGATATATTAGCAATAAACACGTTGGCTATGCAACAAGGTAAAGGTGGTATGTTAGATGAAGCCATGGAATTACTTGGCGGAGCTTATAGTAAGCTCAACACGAACGAACATCTGCTGAACGATGCTCGGTTGCTGGACCAGCTTCGCGCGATGACGCTGAACAATATGGGAGTCATGGAATGCCATCGAAGCCAGCCACGCCACGCTCTCAGCCATTTTGAAGCGGCAAGGCAACTCGAGGAAAATCATGACATCGCCTCGCCATCCGTCGCGCTCAACTCATGTGCGGCCTATAACGCTCTTGGAAGCTACGAAAAGTCTACCGCGGCGGCGCTCGAGGCGATTGATATGCTACGAACGTTGGAGGCGCAGCGTCAGCTGGCTAGAAAAATTGCTCGCAAGAAGGAACGGCAGCTACAGATATTGCAGCAGGAGGGTAGAGGCACCCCGATTGACGTTCTGCACTCGGGCACTCCCATTCCTGTCCATAGTCTCCTAAAGAAATCTGGAAAAGGTGAAAAAGATGACATCGGTGAGATGCTATTGGAGGATGTTGGGCAGCTCACTATCGCTGACTCCGATAATAAGACATTATGGGGTGCTGCATGGCATAATCTTGCGGTGGCACAGCTCAATACCACACGCAATGCCGTACGAAGGCAAGACATTAAAAGTGAACGTTCCAACACCTTAATGATCTTTCGAAACGCCATGAAAGCTACACAAGACTTTCTGGGGATAGACCATCCTATGACAAAGGCCGTCATAAAAACCTATCGTGCCGTGCGCGTCGCACTTCGCAATGGTGGCGTGTTTAAGCAGCATCATACGTTGCTCACAGCACCACCGCAGCCAATAGATCCTCGTGAACAAGAGCTAGAAGAGCTGTTGGTGGAGCCAAAGCCCGGACACACACGACACGGCACGATGGAGCTGAATAAAAAGGATCTGACCATTACTTTTCGCGGCGATACCACTAACTGGGCAAAGTTTGTAGAACGGCTGGATCCCTTACCTTACCCTGGCGCTAAAGAAGAGGTTTATCACTCCAATAGACGTAATTACTTGCAGCAATACCGTACGAAGGCTGACGGTAAGATAAACAGCTGTGCGCTCACCAATATTTCCCTTAGTAGGACACTCATAAAAGCTAGCCAGGTGTATAGTAATCCCCATCCACTCCTCTATACCCCCTCACCCCCTTTCACCGTGTTAGACGCGGCTCGCAACACGGGGGATGGAAGAATTCAGATCAATCAAACTTTAAGTTCGTATCACAAAGCCAATAAAGGGAGATCAACCGCTATACGACAACCTTGCTTATCGAGGCAAGGTCATGATGTCAGCGATATGGCTGTGTTGCTTCACTCAAATTCTGAGTATGGTGCCGATCACAAGCGTATGTCGCCATTAAGTAATTTCCATTCAACAAAGGTTGCAGGTGAGGCGAGTGTTCCGAGTCGAAAAGCTGCCATGGGTCGCAACTTTGAGTTGCCCCCCAAAGGGTTAGCAGTATCATCACAGGGAGTGGTACCTCAATCATCTTTCAAACACGAATCGCCTCATTTTGCCAAGTCCGCGTTTCCGGCCGTTCTGAATCAATCCAAATGCATCATGATGGCACTCCCGTCTCTCACCAATGCCGACGCCGGTTCCGATACCATCAGCAAGACCGTTTATTATACCATGCCTACTGAAATTCCAGGAAATACGCGCGCGTCGGCGGTCAATCCGGTAAAAGAGGATGAGGTACTCTTTCCTCCAACACAGCGGACGCAGACTACAGGACGCGACCAACACCCGGTGGCACCTGACGAAAAAGCCAAGTCAGTTCACCACAAAGGGGTCGCCAAAATGCCCCAGTCTCGAAAAAATGCGCCTCACGCCGGTGAAGCGGATCTCGCTTTGCAAGCGGGCACGCCTTCGGTGGGGCTCCTTCCAGCTGACCCGGCGGCAGGTTCCTCATTACCGTTGGTTTCCAGAGCGGAGCCTCCCCGTGAGGAAAACGAAACGGGCGAGTTGTTCGATACCATGTGGGTCACTACCTCCCCGGCGCCCGTCGACGCGGCGGCAGGTGTCACTGGTAAGCTTCAATTGTTCACCGACGCCATCGACGCGCTTTGGTTCGACTCAAATGGTTTAACCCACGGTAATCGCACATTTTCTTGTCCGGAATACTTCCTGCCCGATTCGAGCAAGGAAAAGCAGTCTCAAGAACGGGAATCATCAAAGAACGGTCGGGATTGCGGCTTCTTTCATGATAAACACGCAGACCACTCTACAGGGGAGAATCTTGGGGAAGTTAAACAGCGCTATGGAGACGGCATGCTACCAATGGCTCTTAAGACGGACAGCAGTAGCACTACCCATGAAGTTACTTCTTCGAAATCAGACGAAAGCAAAAGTTGGTCCGCTAATATTGACTGAAATGTTAATTGGTCAATTAAAATGAATACTATCAAATCCTATAAGTATCAGGGGGCAGGCAGTGCTGTTAGAAGATGTAACCTATGAACTGCTCAATCCTATTCACCACCCCAACGAAGATTATCTAGAATGCGAAAAAAAAGGAAGAAGAATAAGCATCAATAGCTTTAGTCCTTGATTTGAGAACCTTTTAGTTTTACTTGATAGGTCAATTAACTTTAACCTCAAGATTTACCGGTGATAATGGTATTATTCTTTTTTATTATTTTTAAAGGACAAATCAACAAATTACGGAGATGCTCATGCAATATATTTATATATTATGTTGTTTGCCTTTTCAATTTCGATGTATTTTGCACTATACTTTTTAGGATTGTTTTGAAGTTTTCGTACTTAGAATAGATTTACTTCTCATTGTGCTTCACTCTAAATACGGCGTAATTAAAAAGTCACTTTTCGCTCATGTAATTCTACCGCCTCATGTTTATAACGCTGTCTAAAAATGCATTGTTTAATGTAAGGAAGTGAATAGAAACTGATAGGAAACGCTTGAGATTACTTCTTTCTGTATTAAAGAAATGCCCCACCCAATGCTTCTATTTTTTCTTATTGTAGGCCCTTCTGTAGAATAGATGAAAAACACATTTAAAGAACCAAGACAACGCTGAAAATATTTTAGCTTGCGCTCTTTTTTATTCTAAAACATTTACTTTACGGAATTCATTATTCAATTAATTGTGTCCACCTGAGAGTTTTCATCAAACAGTAAATGAATATTTTAAAAAGGAGTGAACCCTTTTTCAAATAAATCCGCGTCGATGTGTTAGGGGTCACGCCTAACATATTATCTCTCCTCTTCTTTGTGGCAAATTATCTATTAAAATTTTGAGGCTGGATGTTTTTCCCGCCCCCACATCGAATAAAACAAAAAGTGGATCAGGCATATTTTTGCGGTATGCATGGCACGCTTTTTTCACAAATGGGGTTTTGCATGTTGATCAATCAATTTCCATGCATTTGCAAGTGTCCCGCTTGTTTTAGCTTTCTCTGGAGTTTTACACAATTCTGACAGTTATGTTGAGCTGTATTTTTCTGGATAGTTTTTTCCCTCCACGTATAGGAAGCATGATTAAGATCATATGTGATTGATTGAAGAAGGAACTCTTGCGAAGAATTTTTTATTCTAATATCTCCAAGTTGCACCAGTTTCTTTTGGGGGTTTCTTTTATATTTTTAATTGTAGTACAGTTATTTTAAGGTCTCTATACGTCAAATATTATCTATAATTTCAGAAGATATTTCTTCGTAGGGATCATCTAAAAACTACAAACTGAACTATTTCCGAAAATCAATAGATAATAAGGATGTTTCGTCGTGCTTCCTACCTGCTGAACTTCACAAGGGTCATTTCGAAAACTTCATATGTTTCTATATTTCCAATTCATCTAGACCCACCTACATTGCAACATCGTGAGATTTTTAAGTTGCTTCTTGGCATGCATGAGGAGCCACTAAATGAACCGAACATTTCTAAAACTTCCTTATCCTCATCCAATGAAGCGCTTGTCAGATTAGACGATACGCTAAAGACAGCATCCGAAGTCAATTTACCCTCTGCTGATTCAATTTCCCATTCCCCTTCGCTGCATTCCTGTTCTGCAAATGCTAAGATGAATGACCCTTCGCAACGGCGACAGCAGCGACATCGACGCCCGTCCTCCCCCCTCATGGAGCCCAAGTATGCGTATATGGAACCCTTCGCGAGGAGCATACGCAATCACAGTCAGTTAGCCCCCTTTGAGAACCTCATTTTAGTCCCCAACACGCGCTACCCTATTAGTCTTGCGCAGTCTACGAACCTTGCGGCCCTGACGGTCCTGGCCGTCCGCGGCCTCCCTCGTGTTCATGTCGACTTTACCGCCCTAGAGCATCCGGACGCAGGGATGCCGATTATTTACGACCTCACGCAGCGCTACCCCAATTGTGTGCTCGTGCATTGGCTGCACGACGCGTACGAGATGCAGCGCTGGAATAACTTCAGCAGTATCAAGCTCAAGGTACCGCTAATGTTGCTTAATACTATTAGTTTGCCGGTGTCGATGTCTGTAAAACCATCGTATTTGGTGTCCAACGACTATGATCGCCGCGATTGGATGGAGCGCTGTTTTAACCCTAAAGGGGACGCACGGGGGAGGCAAGTTCGAGACCCCAACACGTGGCCTCCCGACGAAAGTTCTACCATAGGTCAGGATCCTAAAGAAGCATGCGCATATAATGATATTGGAAAAACAAAACAGCTGCTTAAAGAAAACAGCACCCTATCCAGCAACTTGAAGAATTCTAAAGACATCGTAGGGAAAGATATTGAAAGAATTCGGACCACGACAAATAAAAACTCTACAAACCGAGGAGAGTGGTGGCTAACTAAAAGCAACTGCAACGACGATAATATCGAAGTGAGCAAATCGTATTATAACTCTGGGAGCTTTTCGTGGCTTGGGGTTACTCACCATATGAACTCGATGGTCGGTTGGGATAATATTGATATGGTAAACATCGATCCCCATTACTACACATATGGCCCGTATAGTTGTGAACACGGCATTCTCAAATCGGCAACGAATTCTTCGCATCTGAAGAGTCATAAAGGTCCGAATATACGTGATAATAGGGAAATTAACTCTGTCGTAGGACGAAAGGACATTCTTATCTCATCGGACGGATTTGTTAAAATTGTCGACGAGGATTTCAAAATAAACAATAGAGGTGCTTCACACGCGGCTGTTTCTACCAGTAAAGACACAGTTGAGGAAAACACTACCGATAACCGAGAAGAGAACCTCGGTGCAAGTGTTTGGGATTTGATTCTTCTCAAAATACCTTCTTCATCTTTAACTTCTTCAACACCAACGTTTTCAGCACTGAAAGAGCTGGAGCAGGTAAAGCGTGGGCTTAGAGACATACTCTCTGCTTTAGTGCTTTCATCTTCGCCAGAAAAATTTCAACTTTTTGAGGAATCGAATGTAACTAAAATGCGTGGTATACTGAAATACCAAAATGCGTCCAGTACAGCAAATGAAGGGGCTCAACTCATGGAAACCAATGGATGGGATGCACTTGGAGATAACAAGAGCAGTGAACATCATGAAAGACCAGAGCAGTTGCGTCTTGTCCCCTTTCAGAATGCACAGCGTAATGTGCGCGAACTGTTGGAGGATATATACCAACCATTGAACTATCACCAGAGTTATAACCATGCCATGGTCACGTCTCCCACTGGCCCTTGCACGCAACCGCAGCAGCCGGTAGGTTCACGGAAAAGTGATACTCATCCATGCGACGGCAATTCCGCAGCGAAAGGGAATCTATTTACTGATTTCGAAACGAGTGAATCAACGCAGATGGACCATTCACGGGTATCTGAGGAGGAGTTCGCAGGGGGCCCAATTGACCCAAGTAGCGCCAACCGCATTATATGTGGTCATGATACCCTTTCATCCACGGTCGTATCGCAGAGGTTACCCGTGGTTGAAGTGCACTCAGTCATCCGCACCACTGGGGCTGATGTCCGTCAATCGTTATGGGGGCAAGAAATTAATCCCATTCATATACTTTCAGATTGTGTCTTGCGGTATATAGATAGCTACATGTTATACAGGGATCCTCGAAAAAGCAAGGCAAATGTTGACCTCAGGCAGTCTCAGCCAGGGCTTCCGTCCCTCGACTTTATTGGTACCTCCCCTGCTGCCAGGTCTAAGCACATGGGGAGCAGTGATGTACGATCGGTCGGTGGGACTAGGCGACTTCCTCTATCTAAAACTGGTAGTTGTCTATACTCTTCGCACCGCAACTCCACGAAGATATTTTTTGAGAACATTATACCCCGCTTAGAACTACACTACGACAAGAATAACCCGATTGCCCGTGATAAATATGATGCATTAAAGATTTTTCAGGTCCTTAAGGGTGAAGAGCCGGATCTTATTGTGCCGATTGGCGGTGATGGCTATATGATGCATTGCATTCGGAAAAATTGGCGACGATTTATTCCCTTTTACGGCGTCAACGCCGGACACGTAGGACATCTCCTTAACGACTGTTCCGCTCTTGAAGACCTTTTCTCATCCCCGTTAATGATGAACAGCACGAACATGCTTTACTGTCAAGCCGAGAGAGAAACGAAAGATTCGGAGCACATATTGCTTTCAGAGATGGCTTTCAATGACGCTTGGGTCGAGCGCTCGTCTGGGCAGTCTGCTTTCATTCGTATCCTTGTGAACGGTGAGGAGCGGATTAAGGGACTTCGTGCGGATGGGGTCTTAGTCTCCACAGCGGCGGGAAGCACAGCTTATAGTAGCGCAGTCGGAGCCTCCCCGATTCCTGTTGGTTCACCGTTGATTCAAGTGGTAGGTAGCAATGTTGTAGCGCCCTCGCACTGGCGACCTGTTCACTTGAACCAAGAGGATGTAGTGGAGTTTGAGGTACTTGATCACGTTAAGCGCCCATGTCGTTGTTTTGTGGATTCTGTGAATTTGGGTAACATACTCCGCATGCAGGTACGCTCCAGCCGAGTTGCTGGAGTGACACTCGCCTTTTCAAATAGCTGTGATCTTCAGGAAAAGCTCTTCCAAATGCAATTCCCTAAAATAGACTAAAATGCAATTTTAGATTTACAGGGTCAAAACTGATGCAATCATACCACATCTCACTCTAAAATATCCTAAACGTAAGCTTCACCGAAACTTTTTAAAGTATCTGACTCTTGAAGGATTCCTCTTTTCCCCTTTCAGGGCTTGTCATTGGACTTTATATATATATATGTATATATATATATCAGCTGTCATTTAAAAGGTAGATGATTATGAAAAGTTCTAAGTGTCATATTTTTTTCCAATATGACATTTTCATCATCATTAGAGGTCCAAGATAACTTTAAATCTGATGTTTTTCTTTATAACTGGGGAATGATGATTATCATATATTATCTTACTTGCATTATTGGCGCTTATAATTTTGCCTTTTTTTAGTACACTACCCTAATTTGTGACGATTTGATATTCAAGCTGCATTAAGATGAAGACGCCAAGTCTTTATCAGGTTTATCAGTAACTACTCTCTCTCCTGTAAATTCCTATTTTTGTGTTTTAGCATTCTAATTTAAGTCATCTAGCAACAGCTGCATAGTTGTCCAACTTTTCAACGATGAGCAGACACGCCAACTCGGCAACAAAGTTCCTTCGGCGCGGTAAAAACCATTCTCACCAAAGTGCGGATGGCGCCTCGCTGGGCAGGGACCCCTCCATTCCATATGAGGATGAGGCAGGGAGCGATCTCCCACTCGGCTGCTCCCCTGTGCGATCACCAAAGCCAAGCCAGGTCACACTGCAAGGTTCCTCTCAGCACCTTCCACGACAGCGCCCCCGCTTTCATACCGTTCAGGACCTCGACTTGGCCCTCAACCAGGCCATTGAAGGTCGCATCAACAGCAAAAACGCCTGGGCCTCGAAAGAGGCGAGTGACTTACTGGAAGGTATCACGCACACGATTGAAAGTACACTGGAGGCCAACGCGGCGGACGATTATTCAGGCTTCACAAAAGCAGCAACTGTAGTGGAAGGGTGCTCAAAGGTGTGGACAATTCGGGTGGATAGTACCTATCGGCAAAGCAATCAAATGGTGCAACGCCTACTTCGGAATGAGGAAACCTCGACTGGAGATGCCGATGGGGAGGAGGAGGGACAGGAAGAAAGTGGTAACAATGTGCTTTCTGGAAAGAGTAAGATAAAAAGGGGGAATTCCCTGAACTCAACGCTTGCACGCACGTTGGCTCTCAATGCTACTGAAATCAACCTGGATGCTAAAGCCAAAATTGCCCTCACTCAAACCGGTATTAACGCCCAGTTTCGCTCTATCACAGAGAAGTTCGACCAAGGTAATGCACATGGTTTGTTGATGAACAACGCACCATTGGGGAGTATGGGTAACCTCATTCTTGATATCGATTACTCACGCTATTCCTGTAAGGACGTCCAAGACGCGTTCTCGCATCAAACCCGCAAAAGTCATTCAGAGCGCGACTCCGGAAGTGCAAGGGACGACGCTTTTACAGCTGTCACTGTGAAAAAAGAAATTAATGAGGACATTGATCAAGGCAACGAATTTGAAAACGGACTGGAAACATCTCACCTACCGTGGGCTTGTGTTGAGGAAGATACGGAGTTTGATGCCAATGTGGATAACCTACCGGAATACATTGCATCTCCGCTGCTCGAGTCCGCCAGTGAGGGCCGCATAAGCGACGCAATTAATAGCAACAAATCCAGAAGTATACGCGGTAGCACACGAGAAAATGCAGTGAGTGAACTTTTATTATTACCACATGCAGCGATTAAACACGAAATCATTTCAACAGATGCATCTTTACCAGCGGTGGGAAATCCTCTGGTTTCAGACTCCTCTGCTCTTACTGCTAACCATATTGGTGATGATAAGGGCCTTTCGGAGGGTCCTTGCGTAAAATCTGCAGATACGGACGATGACGGCTATGATTTTACCGGATATGATTGCTGGGATGAAGAAGATGGTGGTGCGGTCGAAGAAGGTTCAAATTCCAGCGCCTTCAATGCGGACCATGCCGTGGGGCAGTTCGCATCTGGTGCTTACGAAATGCAAACCATGGATTCTCGGTTTACTTACCCACATGCTGTTCCTGGAAACGATGGCGCAGGTGGAGGGACAGTGCAGCAACTTGCTCTAGAGGCTGAGGACCCTTCCTCATGGTGCTCCCTCGCAGATGTCTCGTCTTACTCGCATTTGTTGTTTGGTGCAGCTTCCCGTTCAGAACTTTCACGACTGCATCGTGAGCACAAGCTGCTCACCCAGTCTCAGAAACAACAACTTCAATCAAGTGCAAACCCAGGTGCCTCTGGTGATGCGAATGTGGGCTCGCCGACAAAACGCTTGAAGAAAGAGCGTACTGTCGTGTTCGACCTTGGTGATACTGCTAAGTTAACTGATGACCCTCTCCCGGGGACTGCATCCGATATTCTCTCAATTGATCCAAGCCGCTTAAATAGCACCAGCAGTATTCTCAAACAGAGTACCACCGAGGGCAAAAACATGACTCCCTTAGGGAAGGAAGTCCTGATTAACAAGGGCGCTGAGAGCCTGGCGCAAGCTTACACACAAAGCTCCGTGCAGCGCAGCAAAGCTGAGGAGTCTAACCTTCTGCTGCCTCCCGCGCCTATTCCTGGTAAAACGATACCGAGCTACCTCCCTCACCCGGTTGATATTTCAAGTTTTTTCCAGCCTTTTTCAACGGTAGCTTCCGAGTGGAATCTTCTACGCAAATCTGCATCTGGACAGCTCAGAATTGGTACCTGTTCGAGGAATGCTTCGTCCCTCAATGTTGGGAACGCCAACGACCATCATGCCGCCTTGAATGGTGTTGAGCAACAGTGTTATGATGATGGCGACATCGGTGAGGGTGGTTGCCTGGGTGGGGATATGCCAATGGAATATTTTCCCACAGGCGCTGATATCCTGGCGGAGAGGGGGGCAGAGGATTGTATGGGTTATGACCTTGGTGGTGAGTTGGAGTATTCCGGTAACGATGACTATGACCCTGACGAACTCCAACACCAGGAGCATCAGAGACTGCTTGCGCAATTTGAAGCTCAAGCAGCAGCGGTAACAGTGGTTTCATCGACTCGTACAAGCAAAGGCGAAGATGGGTCTATGGGAGAGGACACCGACGCGGTGTTAGATCCAACAGAACTTTTGCGCATGTTCCAGTCCCCTGAAGCATTCTTGCCTACACAAGTGGACGTGGTGAAGCTGCGGCAGATCATGTGGGAGATCGTGCAGGAATCGCTTGGGATTAGCTCGAAGCAAAACCCCCTAGATTGTGATACAGATGAAGCTTATAAAAAGGAGAGAGAAGTCAACTCGAGTAAAACTGATTCCCGTGAAGAGGTTAATGAGGGATCTGACAAAGTACTCACGACGAGACGCAATCTCGACCGAGAGTTTGGTATGCTGAAGCCACACATGCAGTCAATCCTCAAGCCACGCAAAAAGAATCAGCAACATGTAGACCCAAATAGCAAACAAGAGAAGGAACGTAAGGAAGATGAAAGTGATCGAATAAGGACCCAGGACGTCACAAAGGACAGCAGTGATAAGCATAAGTGCGATTTGGAAGATAAAAATGGTGAAATCGTGGATAAGGCAGCTTCGGAGTTTCCCATGCTCCGTTTCAGTGATGTCGTTACTAAGCTCCTACCTGTTGTCCCGAGTATTAGTTCAACAGGGACACTTTCCCCTGCATTTTTTTTCTTTTCCATCCTCTTCTTGACCAACGAACATAATTTGGTGCTGGAAAATATGAATACGTTAGATGATCTAATCATTCATAGTATCCCAAGGCGGCCCCATAAAATACGCGTATAGTACAGAGAATATGAGTCAATAAATATGATATTATTGGTTTGTTTTCAATAGACAAAGCGTTTTAAGAAGAAGGGATGTGGTGTGCTTCTTCTAAACTAGATAGCTTTTATACAAATATTTCATTATTCTCTTTATTTTAGAATATATATATATATATAAAGACTTGTATGAAAATTTTCATTCTTCCGTGAACAATTCCTTCATCACAAATAAATTTATAGGTATTGATTTTCATATTTGATTTCATTCAAGAAAATCCCGTATGATAAACTGTATACACAACAAATCAATAGGTTTGGAAATACACACTTACTGCTGCCAATATTATTACCATTGCCTTTATTTTTTCCCTAAAATTTTCTCTAAGATGTTTCTTACATTCTAACTGAGATCTCAGTGGGTTCCCCATTTTATAGGATCTTTATTCAGGAATTAGGGAACAAATTCAAAGGAAAGATACTGTGTTCAAAGAAAAAATACGAAGATCGCACTCCGAGACTCATTAGGTACACAAAAGGAATGAGTTCCGCGTTACCACGAAACTATTATCTTTTGACTCACGATGCGTTGCGTTTAATTGCAGGAAATGAGGCGGAGCTATCTGCCTTTGTAAAAGATCGGAAGGCTTTTCAGTGCGACATGCTAATAAACTCTGCGATGACAGATCCCTTGCTAGCTGAAACTAATTCTAACTATGTGAACGAGTTTTCCTCGATGCTGCAGAAGAAGATGGTTCAATGCAGCTTACTTCCGCTTGAGCGTCGCATCGAGATCACATTTCCAAATCAGGAAGTGCTACACCTGGCTCTCGGAGCCCCGAGAAAATGGCTTAACGGGATTCAATCACCTGAAGAAATTAATCAGGAACCTGACTGGCGGCTTCGAAACCGCTTACGCATTTCTCTTGGTTTCGACGAGGCTCTCTTCACAAGATTTTGCCCCTCTATGGTAAACATTGCAGCCCGCTATATGGAAAACTGGACATACCAATTATATATGAATAACAAATATTTGCTGCATTCATACAAACCAGAAATTACCAGCAAGCTAGATATCGACTCATCCGCTGTGCTTCCTCCCGTTTCGTACTGGCAGGCACACGGCTACGTACTGCTGCAAAACTACCCGCTCGAGAACTTCAGGGATGTGTATTATACCGTGCGCCATAACTTTGCAAAATATTACAAAATTTACCCATTTAATAACCCCTACTGCGAAGGTGAGGATCTGAATACCATGAAAGTTGCTATGGATCTCTGCAATCTGTTGTCTTCGCAACCTTTTACAACCGATGAGGTCGAGCGGGAGCTCAACCTGAGTATGTCACCATATCCTGGGAAGGACCAGTCTTAGCCACAGTAGGAATCGTTTAATTTTGCAGTTGTAATGTAAGCTGCTCATATCATATATCTATTCTTAACCATCCTCAAAAAATAAAAGTATGGATAGGAATATATACGATCACATGCAGTGCGGCCAAAAAAAAAAACAGCTTTTTCTTTTTTTCTTAGGACCCCCTTTCCGTATTCTCAGTTTTCTTCACAAGCCTTATGTGTAAACTTAAATTAACGTTCTTGTAGAATATAATGTAGGTGTCTATTTTTTTGGTGTGTATCTGCGTGTACCTCTTCTTTTGAAGGAGAAAAAATAGGGTCTTGAATGTGTCACACCGAACGAGCATTTATCTTTTTGCCTTCACATTTGCTGTCTTTACATTCAACTATCAGTTGAGTCAAAGGACAACATAGGATGTTGTTATCCCTAACTCAAATGAATCTTCCTATTCAACAGAAATGGACAATTGGGATTCTCTTTCCAGATTGCTGCCTATTCTGAATTAAGTTTCGTTTCTTATGTTTTCATTCACTTTTCCCCATGTTATAAGAGTATTTCTTTTATCTGGTTCTTGATAGAAGAACCTGTTTCCAATTGATTGATGAGGACCGCCGAAAATGTCATCACAAGATGATAATCACGATATCTGTAGTGGCAAAAAAAAACAAAATCTTCACCTCGAGGGGATCAGGTCTGCCTTGACACGCAACACTTGTCTTCATCTTCTACAGAAATCGTCGAATCGACTTATGACACTTCTTTGACAAGTGCTTTTTCGTTAACGGAACGAGGCAATTCTACAAGAGAAGAAATAGAATTAGGAGCTCTGAATCCTTCTAATGAACAGAAACGGCGCATGGCTTTGTACGGCAGTCGCGCGCTGGCTGCGGGTAGTAAATGTTATTCATCTCATTCTCCAAGCAGCAGCAGCAAACCTGTGCGACAGCATCCCCTGACATGCTTTGGCTCTCGTCGTAGGGGTGACTTATGCCAGTACATTCAGCAGGCTGGCGCGCTTTCCTCAGAAGCCAAGTACCTAGTCGTAGGCGATGGCATCATGGCCCCGTTTATGGCGCTGTGTTTGCGCGTGCATGGTCTAGAATGCGACTTGGCTCATCATCCATCGAATAATGATCTGGATCGTGGAACGATTACCCTAACCCCGTCCGTGACGCAGCTCATGGGTGATGTTCTATCTGTTTCCGTGCCCTCCGGCAGTGTCATTGGTCGTATCCTCGCCTTTGACCATATTGGGAACGATATGTGTGATATCGACTTGAACGAATTTCGCGAAAGGGGCGAGAGCCCAACCTTTTTTTGCTGTGATCGACTTAAGGTTGAATCCGCGCTGTTGTCGCTGTGCCACCAGGGTCCGCATAGCTGTCACGTGCTCGCGAAGCCACACATTGATCGGGGTGGGCTGGATGCACTTGATAATGGTGGTGTTCGTGTGCATTTCTCGAGTGGTGTTCAACAGGATTACATTGGTATAATTTGCACCTCACGGAATCAGGATTGTGTTCCAGAGCTGACCATATCTAACGAGGATCTCCAGCAGCGCGCTGAGAATGCTGAAAAGCATAAGGAGAGCTTTATGAAGGCAGTACGTTGGCTAGAACTATGCATCCCTCCGCTACCGGAGATCGGCCAATATGAAAAACGTTTCACACCGGGGTCTCAAGAGATTGTTGAAATTCTGACACCACGGGATGCCAAGATGACGGTACGACCCACAATGATGGCCACAAAGCTATTTTACAACGTAACTATAACTATCCCGGACTCCACTCCGGATCCACGTCTCGCCAGCACCAGCACTAAGCAGTTTTGGGATGACGTTGTGACGCATTGGACGGCAGGAATTCCTGGTTACATCTCGCACACTATGTTTCGCCCGATGTTCACCCATATGCAACAGAATTTTACGAAGTCAAGTGCGTTGGTGTATCGCACACCGTTGTTTCTGATGCCACATTGGGTTGAAGGTGGGGGTCGACTTATTAAAATGGGGCTTGCGGCTCACAGTGGCTGTTTCGATGCCATTGATGTGGCCGATGCACAAAGCTTTACAGACTGCTTTAGCTTGGCACGCGCCATCTCAGGAGGCGAGGACATCACAAAGTTTCTGTACGAACGTCGTCTTCAGGTGATGGAGGAAATGGACCATCACGCTCAACTTGTTGACTTTGCGGTGAAGGAGCGACGGCAGATTGCGTACATGATTTCGCGGTTCAACATGAAATTCCTGCGTAAGTACAAGAGAAGCTGGAGGGCCATACTGAAAAATTATATTACTCTGATACCAAAAAGCTAGTTGGTCGGTAAGCAGCCTTTGGTTGAGTACTATAAGTACAAAATCGCACCAAGGCATCCGTTTTTTTGTACATATTGACATTGACTAGATGAAAAGAGTTATCCTAATCATATCAAGCTCGAAGAGGGAAAAGTGTCGCTTGTATTAGAGCTGGCTTCTTGTGCTTATCGTCTACCTCTCTGAAAGGATAATGAACTATATGGCCTAGATGTTCAAATAGGTCGTTGGTATGATATCACTGAAGAGTAGGAATTGGTATATCAGCAAAACTATACTAAGAAAAATTTAACTGAAAAAAAAGAGAAAGATATTGGATTATGAAAGTTTTTCCAACTACAAAATATGTTTCTTGCTTTTTCTTTAGTTGCATCCAGTACGCACAAAAAGCGGTGAGTGTTGCAAATTCAAATGGTACAAACAAGTAAAAGAGAAACTCCTGAAGAAAGACAACCCCAGTTCAACACTTAGATTTTCTGATATCTGTGTTGCTTCCGTTATTAATTATTGGTATATTTGCCTATAGGAGAGTAAGGAAGGGTAATATATTTTTGGGTATTATTATTGGACACCTAACTTCTGCGTCCAAGTTTACTCATAAGCTAAAAGTAAATTAGTAAATTCAATGCTCCCTGAAACGCATTCTAAGTCGTACGCGATTCCTGCAATTCTGTGGATCTGCACTTTTCTGCTTACAAAACGGTTCCCAGGTCTCCTTAAAACATTGAGCATGAGGTTTTCTTCAGAAGAAGCTTCTCTGGGTATGACTAACTTGGACATAAACCACCTTGATCCGCTTTCTTCCAGCGGTTTAGACAGCGTGGGGTCTACGTCGTCTAATGCAGCTTCAAGAAATGTTGCATGGATTGGCTTGTTACACTCTCCAGTACAGTTGTTTCACTTCTGCGTCTCCCTGTTTCGCTGGTCTGGAGAATTTAGGTCTAGAAATCGATCTTACCGCCGTGCCTTAGTCATTTTAGGCACATCCATGAGTTCACTTCTTGTTCACACAAGCCGATGGAACTTAATCAATAGTATCATCGTTTACGCTTATACTCTTTCTATCGGAAAAAGACATTTTCAGCGTTACGAGGCCGTGGCTGATGTCCTTGGTGGATTTCTTGGTGCCACACTCACGAACATCTTCCTGTATCTCCGTATGCCAATTTTTTGTCCCTCGAAGCAGCGCTTTCCGCCTCGACTAGGCTTGCTGGGGGAAAGGTCGTTTCTCTTAGGCATTGGCTCTGCTCTTATAGTAATGCTTACCACGCTTTTTCCTTTTCATAGCTTTTCCACTCACTTAATCACTTCTGTCCCGCCAAGGATTTCGCAAAAATCGACCGAAGGAGTCAGTGATAATGAAAGAACTTCTCCAACCACACGTGAGTTACCGTTAGAAGCGACCACCACAAACGAGAGTGCGCGAATCACTGGTTCACATGATAGTTCGTTCTTTGATCATCCGTCTATAGCTCGTACCACAGCTTGCGTCTGTGGCGGAGAGACTTTTTCATACGCGCTGTCCGGTTTTCGCTTTATTTACAGATCGGATGTTGCACAGCTACGTGGTGCTGTATGGGGTTATTGGATAGATTGGCTCCACAATTACTCTTCAGATATAAGGGCCCCATGGTGGTTGTCTGGATTTGCTACAGATCTTTTGGGCTCCGGAGACTTTGAAGAAACAACTTCAATATCTGGCACCCTATTCTTTACATCAACAACTTCACCGGATCTCCACCACATGAACACACTCGCCTTTGTTATGGGTGGAGGTGTCGCGTGGGCAGCAAAACTCATCCCCAAGCTCTCTATAGTGAATTATTTTATTGGCCTTTTCTACGAATTGCCACCTCCACCAATTGTTATCCCAAGTGAACTTATTGATTCTGTACTCACAGATTTGTCGGTTATACGTGTTTACACAGCTTGCCCGTGTTCCTCATCAAGTATCAGTGTCAACTCACATTCTGCTGATCAAATAAATAAGAAGGCAAAAAATAATTCATCCACAAATATGACTGTACCTCTGGGTAATCATACTGCCTCTGAGGATTATGTAGACATTTCCATACTACCAGAATGCATTTGCCCAATTACGCGGAATATTATGAGTGATCCCGTTATAACCGTGGATGGTTTTACATATGACCGCGAAGCTATTGAAGAGTGGCTGCATCACCGAAATTCCTCACCCATGACAAACCTACCTCTTAGAGATACGACCCTTGTATCCAATCGGCAGATTTACAGAAAAGTGCAGGAGGTGGTCGCTGCTTATAATGATGCAATTAGAGGAAAATGAGTTGTATAAAGGTAAAAATATTTGAAAAAATTAATAGTAACCATCACAAAATGCTCTTGGTTTTCTATTTTACTCATTCATTCCTCTCCTAGTCATATTCGATGAAGTAGTTTTGCATGTATATTTCACAGCACTACTTATCCTGTCATCTATAGAAAAAAAATTGGGTTTATTCGACATTATTGATCCACCTATATTTATAACTGACTGTGTCGAAGGAAATTGTTCATTATATTGTTAGAAAAGCATGCTCGCAAAGTTAATGTATTTTTATTTGGCTTTTTTTTTTTGATCAAGGAAATTACCTAAAAAGAATTAGCCTCTACTTTGAAAAAGTAGAATGATTCGACCCAACCTTTTTTTCAACTCTTTACCTTCTTTTATAGAAGTAAACCATAGTATAGAAAAGATTTAATGTTAGGCTTTATTAAGTAAAAAATAATGTTAGAGTACACGAAAAGTCTATTGACCTAAGATGAAGTGTGTGATTATGTAAGAAAGCTAAGCATTATATTGTGTCTTTCATTAGTGCGAGGTTTGTTTTGCCTATCGGTTAAGCAAGTGATATGCAATCTTGTATGAATCAATGGAGAAGTTACACGGAGTAGAATGCATTTATCAATCACATTCATTTGTATACTATAACTCATTTTGAAACCCGTTGCTTAAATTTCAGATAGCAATGATCAAGAAGGTTTGGTATAAGATTACATCGATTCTGAATGAGGTCTACGATGCGACATTAATTCCAAATCATACACATCTTTTACTAGAAGTACGCAAACTGGATTACGGAAAGATGAGATTCGACATAAAATAGACAATATGAGAAGTCTTGAGTTTTTTCTCTCTTTTGTAAGTTATTTTAAAAATTAACACATACATATTCTCTTTCTTATTTTATGGAAATAAAAAATTTCCTCCTGTTTTATGTCTAGAGAGTCTCTTGACAAGCTCCCTGGTTGTATTTATTAGGGCGTTCAATCGATTGACCGACTTGACACCGCGTCGGTGGCACCACCTTCCAGCACTAAGGGCTATCCTATGGATGGTAATGCTATTGCAACGTTCAACGTTATTGACGACTCACTAATGACAATAGGACAGGAAAGGGAACCTAGTGCAAAGAGTGGTTGCGGAATGAAACACCTCGGGGGGCATGGAGTTTCAACTTCAGAACCCCTATGCGGTGTCAAAGGGCCTGTGCTAAGTAAAGACGCGCGTTGTTTGAGACTTGGCTATGCTATTCCGATAACATAAATGACGCCGAAGTGGGCTGTTCTCTTTTTTTACAAAAGAATCCACAACAAGAGCCGTTTCGTAGCCATAATAAAAGTCATCGTTCACTGAACAGCGAAGGGTACACTTCTGTTCTTTCTACATCAGGATCTGTGCTCCATGTGGTTGATGTTGACGATCTTGAATATGGAAACGCAATAGTTCCGACCAATTTGCACATTAAGCGTGTTGGCTTAGAAAAGCGTCTAGTTCTGCGTCTTCCACTCCTCTTGTGCATAAGCAAACAATATCCTCCTGGCTGTGGATTTTCTCCTTAATTTTTATTAAAAATTACTTTTACAGTTTTATCTGAAAGACTGCTGCTTATGTTGACGTATTGTCTGTCTCTCAAGAAGTTATGACAATCCTCGGATTTGAGCCACCCATTTGGTGGGATTCCGTGGGGAAGCTTTACAGGGAATACAACACTGATTCTATGGCTCCATACATGGGATCGCCACTTTGTTCGGAAGGGGTTTCGCACTGCGTACATATTACATGTAACTCATGGAAAGGGTAAGGCAACATTTATGAACGAAAGCAATACCAAAGTATTATATACAGTCAAAATGGTCCCCGCGGACCCCTGTTGTGCATGATTTATCATTATTATAATCACGACATGGTACCTGTGGGCTATCTAGACAACTTAATAGCGCAAACAGACTTCTACAGTCCACAGGTTTCGGCGGAAAACTGTCATACTACAATTTTTATCAGGGAGGTAAATAGAGGAAACCCCGAAACGATGCATACACGAAAATGGTCGTTTCAAAGAATATTGAGTACCAATCGCCATACTTTTTAAACATCCGGCAACTAGAGCAATGGGTTTAGCTGAAGAGAATGAGGGCTCTGCATTATAGTATGAACGACTTGAGAAAACGATAGGTAAAGAGTAAAAATGGGGATTTGCGCATTCGGGGCAAACGTGCTGACAACCGCATACTTTTTCTTGAATGCAAGCTGAAGACAAGACATTCACCAATAGAGATAGATTTGTCGTAGATGCCACCCTATTGATTTTATCAGTGTTCAGCACGCCTTGCATTTCAACGCAGGAGTTTTAAAACGGCGGCCATGTTGTATGCAAGCCTAGTGGATTTGTGGTGCACGCAGAATGGCCTGAGGCAACTAGCCTAAAGCCACATGTAGGCGCGGTAGCGGATGGTGGCGAAACATCATGTCTCTGTGTTGGACAAATGACTGTACCTCCATTTGTTATAGCCACTTCTGTTACAGAGAAAGCAAAATCCAAACGTGTACCCAGTAATCTAAAGTGTTTAATAACCTTCTGAAATGATAAAATCAACGATGATATCAGCAAATACAAACTAGACAGCGCCGATGGTTTATTTTCTATAAGCAATAATTCCGAGGAGGGGAAAAAATCTAGAGCCTGAAACAGATGCTCTGATGTGAACTGGATATGTGTTTTTTTACATGGAGACAATGAAATAAACTTATTGCATACTCTTCTCTGAGGATTTACCATTGTTTCTTTCTTTCTATTTTTTGTTTTACGACTGTTTCATTCTGGCAGTGATAATGGGGTTCATTAAGGAGGCATAATGTATTTTTTTCGAACCAATAGTTTCTTTAAGTTTTTTCAAAAGATGGGAGAGAAGGTATATTAAAAAAATTCCAATCTGCGCGAGCAGCCCGAGAATTTTGTGAATTGCTAATTTACCCAATCTTCTATTTAGTATATATTCTGTTATAAGGGTTATTACTAAATAAATCACGGTGAAAAAAACTTACGCTACAAAAGTGTGAAGACGGGTGTTGTTCTCCTGTGTCAACCCTTTCTCCAAACGAAGGTGATGATGTTATTAGGACTGTAAAGCAAAAATACTCCTCTTTTTAGACTGAAAACGTAGTTTTAGTTTTACAAAAATAATGAAAAGTTAACATGGTGTCGTTCTAAGTTCCTCATTGTAGTAATATTTTCATCATCAATTCTAAACAAATAAATAACTCAAATTTATCCTCCAGTTGTGCACCATGCATATATTTTTTATAACTTCCAACAATAGGCAGTTTACCTAACAGACAGGAAAATACTGCTTTATACTATATTATTGACACAAAAAAACAATGAAAACTACAACTTATTGAAGATTTAATTTATTACATTACATTTTACATTCTATGAACTTGCAACACAATATCTATAGAACATGTTTTCTCTTTCTCATTTATTTTCATTACTACCTTTTTGTTATCTTTAAAGGACTTGCACATTTTTCTTTTATTGTACTTTTCTAAAGTATCTTAGGAGGTGAAAAAAGGCTAAAATAGAACTTCAGGTCTATTGTCTTATATTTTTGTTTCAAATCAAAAAAAAAGATATAGGTATTTTAATTGCTTCTGTACTCACGTTTTGACTTTGTGAACAGAAGCAACGAGAGGTGTATTCAAACAAATCCAATAAAACTTTAACAGTGTTGATTATGGATCCTGTTCGTAGACAAGAAATAAGGGGTACACGCCGTCAGCGACGTGCCCAAAGAGTTGTGAGGGCAAGTGCCAATGAGAGCCCTTTGTATGACGGTAATGGTATGACAAATGTGAACGCAGAAAATTCGCAGATTAGCGAGACTGCTGGCACACCAGTAGCGGAAGGGGAGCATGGTGTAAACCGAAACGTGTGCCCACAATCTACATTATCCGATACCACCCGGTTGCTGGAAAAGGTTCAAAGACAAAAAAAGGAAGGTAACGACACAGCATTAGAGCTTTCGGAGCGTGAGGCGCTTGTCCAGCGGCGGTACGCACCGAATGTTCAGGCATTTTTGCGGCAGTCTCTCTCACCATTGCCTGAGGAACAGTCCAAGTTCCGAAACACAACGTCCCTTCAGACGGCTCATAACTTTAAGAAAGACGATCTTTTGGCAGCACTTATAGCTGACACTCAGGGAAACTTTCTAAAACTGGACCACGAACTCTCTGAAGATTACTCACTCGCGGCACAGCGTCTGCACGCTTCGGTGTTCTCTCATGCCAATGATTTTTTAGCCCTTTTCCGAGATGTAGAAAAAACAAGCGGCCTTGTCGAAGTGCTCAAGGCGAATGTTCAGGGGACCAAGGCTGCCATATCGGCTATTAGTAAGTTTAATTACTTCAACATTGGCGACAGCAATTTCCCGGTCAGTAGCCCACACCCATCCTTTTCAGTGTCTCCATCTAAGGTGAGCAAACTGGGCTCCAACCCTGTGGATACAGGGGATAATAGGTTGCTATCCTGTCAGCGGCCAAGTCTCGTGTCCCACTGCGCCTATTGTTATGATGAGTGTAGTGTAAATATTTCTCGGAATTGCTCTATAAATGCCAATGGAATAGATCTTACAGGCGTTGAGACTAACGTGTACACGCGAGCACAACGAAATGCTAGCAGAACTGTGGGATCGAGCACTACAGCTGAGGGGACCGAAATTCATCCTGCATGTGAGCTCTCTGATACAATAAGAACACATAGCGACCATTTCTTTGCTGTGCCGCAGACAACTGGTACCTCCTTTAGGCCTACAACCCGCTCCTTAAACATTCGTTCATTTACACAGTGGCAGCACGCCATTGGAAGTGGTGGAGTCTACACCGCTAGGAAAACAGATGTCACTAACCTTTCAAGCGAAAACGGAAACAATAAAAGCCTCGATATCCCTGCTTCTTGCGACAACGATGGTAAAACAACTTTCAAAAAGAAAGGCTTAGAGTTGCATTTCACAGAGGTGCAAGTGTTTGCAGATGTTTTGAAGGAAGAGGTAGTTCAATTGTTGTCAGAACGGCGTCATTCAGAGGCAGCGGAGCTGCTTCGCAGCTTAAGTGGCGAGGCAGAGCGCAAAGGCTGTCTTCCACTCTTACTTGAGTTAGAATCCACGCTTGTTCGATCTATCCTTGACAGCCTCAACCACGTGCCCATGACGATGCTGTACGCTGAAAGCGTACATATGCCTTTACTTCGACTTTTATTACGGTTTGGGAGGCACAATAGCGCGTCCTCAGCATATTTGGCGCTTCAGTCGATGTGGTTACGGAACGAATTGCGCAAGCTGCATGACAATGCTGATCCCAAACATGCAAGCATAGTGGCAGTGGAATTCTTAGTGGTAGCTATTCGATCGATTCTCCAGCGGCAACGCACCTTGGGCATACCCTTGGACGAAGCACGGAAAGCACCTTTTCTGAATAACGACGGTAATAATAACAAAGGGGTGGATCATCAAGTGTCTCCAAACTCAACAGCGGCTCTCTGGGTCCAAGAGAATGTCATGCACTTTGCGCAAGAACTTCTTACACCACACGTGCTTAGCTACGGAACTGAAACCGTCGGTGGTGACCCCTTGCAGATTCGTCACGCGGTAGCCGTACTGACCAAAGTTGTAGAAGTGTTGTATGGGCTCACATTAGACGGCTTTGCGGGGTATAATACACTCACACTCCAGTTTTTGACACCAGGTTTGATGATTCTGGAGGCTGAGTTTGCACGCCTAACTGAGGCGCGTCTTGAGAGCACTGGTCGTGCCATGCTTAAATATCTCATCACGAGTGGGCTTCACATGTACAAAACGAATGCAGCTGAGTACGAACCGTCTATTTGTGCAGACATTGCATGGAAAAGTAACGCACGGTCCCACGAACTGCTGCGAAATGTTAAAGGAATGCCGTGTGGTCCACATATGCGAGTCATTCAGTTGCTTTTGTGTCCGGCTGCCTCCGATTTATTTGATCGCCACCATTCTGCAGCACCACCTGGTACATCAGTTCAGGGTACCAAAGCAAAAACAATTGAAAAAAACGAACCTTTTCTTCAAAACAAACAAAACTGTACTACTAAAGATGACGGTAGCAGCAGTGCGACTTCTTCCTCATTTTTGCCCCCGGAGCGATTTAGATTCTCGCGCTACGCCAATGGCTGCACTAGTGTGCATGACTTGTTCGTGCACTCTGTGGTGCACTTTACTGCAGCAATGGGCGGCCGTAAATGGAAGCCAAGCAGTAACACTGATAGTAACACTACTTCTCGAATTAAAGTTCAAAACCCTAGGGATCTGGGAAAGACTGTTACAGACAACTCAACGGCTGCTCGTATATCTGAAGAAGGGAAATATGGCAGTAATAAAGGAGTGGGACTCGATCCAGCCGAAAATAGGCCACAGGCTAAAACTAGCTTGATCTTTTCCAATTCCCTTATCGCCGATACGTTTGATTTGACCTTGCACGATTTGTGTGCTGCTTTCTTGTGCACTTCATTACAGCAGCGGTACGCTCTGATAGAATTCCTCTCCTCAGAAACTTTCATCTCTCATCAGCATGCCTTATTCCCTCCAGTCGCAGAAGAGGATTGTGAAGTGAAATCGTTGTTTTTCAATAACCCGGTCAAATCTCCCGGGTGGGTGTTCGATGGGTGCAGTGCCCTGCTCTCGGATATGATAAGCGTCAGCGTGTGGGTATCGTACCTGGTCCAGGGTAATGCTGTGAGTCATCTTTTGGGCGATACAACCGTCTCATTTCAGTCACAGCATCTTGAGGGTCTACGGCGCGTTCTCCCAGGCGTCGTGCAGAGCTGGTTGACAACCACTTTATCACTAGGCTACAGGATTGACAACGCTAAGGGTCTATTGCCTGCTTCTGCTGTTGCTGTGATCATGCGTCTACCCCAGCCGAAATCCCCTATATGTACCGCTGACAAAGAAGGTGATGCTGCGGTGGATACGAAGGCTGTCGGCAGAAGCCCTGCAAAACCTGCGATGAGGGGTGAATCTAGTCCGTTGCAATCGTCACGTTTTGATATCGCAACCGGCCTGAACATCGCCCACTCGTGCTCTGAGTCGTTAGGTGCAGTATGTAACACAAATGGAAGGCATCTATTTGGGGAACTCAAAAGTGCAGTCTCCGCCGCTGGTGACGCGTATAGTATCAATAGCTTTGGAAGTCGTGTGGCAGGCATGTGTGGCTTCCTAATGGGGACTTCAGGTGCCGCTGGAAAGGGCAATATTAGGCAATTGACTGCGAACGACCTCTACAGTGGTGATGATGACATGCATATTCTCTCCATACCGGTGATGGAATTCAATACTCGTAATGATGGCGTGAAGGACAAGGCCGATGCAGAATCAACACAAGGAAAAGACCCTATTTTCCCGAAATTAGCAGGCATGTCGATGTCTAATATGGCGCCACCTCTTTCACTTGAGTTGTCTGCTGCAACACAAATAGACGAGCGGAAGTTATTGCCTCTTCTTCTTGAAATTTTAGACACAGAATACTTTACGCCGCATGGCTACTGTGTCCATCATCTCCTAATTTCCATGGGCACGTCTTCGTTTGTTGACGCCATTGAGTATATCAATGGCACCACACATAAGTTTTCCAATGTGTGGGCAGTGCGTAGTGCACTCCCTAGCTACCCAGAATTTCCCATCGGCGAGGAATTCGACCGCAATGATGAGCTTTTTCTCTTTCACTGGTGTGTCCAAATATCATTACATTTGCTAACTTTGTTTCAAGAAAGGTTTCTGGTGCCAAGTTATGCGCTGAATATGCGTGCGGGGGAAGTTGTGGGGCAGCGACAGACTTCTCAAGGAAAGGGCATCCTGTCGATGAGTAAAGAAGGAACGCAATACCCGGTGCAAGGTTGTGTATCGCCTTCGGACGACAGCGCCTTGGCGGCCATTTGTGCGGGTGGCGGCAACTACGTTGGTGCCATCTGTATGCTACAGTTTTTAGTGGTTCGCTTGCTGACCGATGCATTATGCTCTAGCACAACCTGGAACGCGGTTTATGCATGTAAATCTAGTGCTGAATGGCGCGCTGACAAACGTGTGCGCCGGCAGCAATTATTCTTTTTCGCACTATTCATGCGGTTCTGGTCGCCCCTTTTTTACGGAGGGATGTCTGTCCCACTGTATGATGTCTCCAAAACTAGCGTTGACGAAGTCCAAACAGGTAAAAATTCGGTAGACGGTAACAGGGATATCCCGGGCTCGTCACTATCGTTTCCCGAAGCGAGTTTAACCGGCGAAAAGGGTGTGCCTGCATTGGTAATCCTGGAATGGCTCACCGCAAGCGGTGTTTCGCGGCAGGCGAGAACGGCCTTTACAGCTGCGGCATCCAATAAGTCGCACTCCACTGGCGTAGGCCATTCCATGCAGACCGATCGTTATTCCCTAAGTCAGACTGACGGCAATGCGTGCTTTAACACCGCTGTAGATGAGCTTTTCGGTAGTAATGGCAGCGCTGGAAAGGTAAGAAAGGATAGTTTATTTGGATCTGTGAATGCCTTTCCGTCAAGTGCTACAGCCACTCGGAATCAGGCTCAGAACTCGTTGCCTTCGCAAAATGTGCGCGTGCCGAACACTAGAAATACTACAGTGTTGGCTGCAGATCCCTCCACTGCGAATGTACCCCTTAGCGTGGGATCCTATTTGCCAACCACGCTTCTTGATATAGTACAGTGTTTTTTTCAAGATACACTAGGTGAAACACATGCTGTTTCATTTTTGACCTCCAACCTTATGCGCGATCGAGTAGATCGAGCACTTGTGTCAATCAATCTTGCAGATTTTGTCGGTACCTCTCACTTGCAAAGCGGAGAGGAGGAAGAAAATACGGACGAGTTTGATATAATTGCAAACGGTCGTGTGACCTTAGCACATGTGCGAGAATTGCTTTTTAGTTATATTCAGCCACTTTTGTAGTAAACTGTTTTAAAAAACGAATAAATTGCAAGCACCGACAATATTTTTTGAGTATCCCAAAGGATAGCATCATGCCCAAAAGCCTTTTCTCATGGCCAGATCATTTTTTCTTCTATTTTGTTTTAAGCTTGCGATTTTTGCAGCCAAGGGCGTCATTTACCGCATCCCGAATAAAAAGCTCCTCCCGTTGGATTCGAACCAACGACCTGTAGGTTAACAGCCTAACGCGCTGCCGACTGCGCCAGGGAGGATCCGTGGGTACAATTTTATATACTGGTAACTATAAACAAACCCTAAGTTTCATTTAAAATGCAGTTCATTTTTTAAAGGGCCGCTGATTAGAACCATTTCCCTGGATAAGGGGGAATCTAGTTTGTGCAAAAAAAAAAAGAGATCTTAATTGCTAGTATTATTAAAATTCTAATAATTTATTTTTGAAAATTAAATTATTTATCCTTTTTTTTTTAATTCATAGTATTTTTTTTTTCAAATTGCCATGTTTCTAGATTTCCCTTTTGGTCTGAAGCGGGATCTTCTGTTAAAAGATTCCTGGTCAACTCCCATAAGCCAAATGTTTTAAAAATTTACCCAACCTGAAGGTTCTATATTTTGAAAAGTAATGGGATCTCTTTTTATAATCGGTTATCGTGATGGATCTCCCCCACCCCTAGCTCAAACAATCCGGGGAAATAAACTTTAAATTTTCCCCCAAACGCCTTTATTTTTATAAGTATCACCGGGGTATGGGGGAATTCAAGGCATCGCAAGGAATAGAATTTGCTTTATTTTATAGTATAAAAAATAGCGGGGTTTGGGATATTTTTCACTTTTCCGGGATGGCGTTTCAGGCAAAGCTTGAGTTAAGATTTATCACCCTGTTTGTAATTTTTATTTTAATCCCCGGTTTTTAAACGGTGGGTTATTTTAATTCTTGGACAATAAGATATTTTTGGAACAATAAATAAGAAATATCGAGGAAAAAGTAAGTCACCGATTCTGCTCCGAGAAAAATTTGTTTTAAATACTTTTTTCATTCTGCGCATCCACCCTTCGGGTTTTACGATGCGTTCATCTTTGGTGTTGTCGCAACTTCGAAAAGGCTCGGTGAGATCTTGGGCATGTTGGTAAATCTTGCGCCACTTGCGTTCTTTAGTTTTTTTTTTGATGAGCTGATATGTCTACCCCCCACCTCCCGCTCAATACCACCTTGCCTGGTATGGTCAATGGGTTCTTTTTTTTCCAACAATCCTTGGGTTCAAGGCGCCGCTCGATTTTCTTTTGCTCATATTATCTATTCTAAATAAATGGATTTTGTTTGATTGATTATTGAAGTTTTAAATGTTTGTCTTCTGACAGAACGTTGTTGTTAATCTAAACAGAAGAGCCTAAACAGGAAAGCAACCCATTTCAGCCAAGCTTTATAAATATGTTTCTATTGATATTTCATGATTTATTTTATTAGTGTAGTTGTTAAAAAAATTCTAGCCATCTGAAAAGATTCAAATACTATAATGAAGCGTTCTCCTTATTTAAAGCTTCCTTCATTAATATTCAACTCCCTTGTGGAACTACAAGATGGTCTAAATGCTATGATTGATCGTTCATGGAGAAATGTTAGAACTCCTGACAACTGGAGTCTTGCCATCACTATGGAGACCGCGGAATTGATTGACTCATACCCATGGAAATGGTGGAAAAATATCTCCTCAGAGCCTGACTTTAATAACATTCGTATTGAGTTAGTTGATATATTTCACTTTTCACTTTCTGGTGCAATGATGATGAAATCTATTGTTGATGATAAAATTTCTATGGTGACAAAAAAAAATCTTGCGGATTCATTTACACCTTTTGAGTCTAAGTCTGGTGTCTATACAACAGCAGTTGATGGAATGATTTTTCTTCCTTTAAGCAATATTGAAAACGCATTAGCGTCCTTTCGAAATATAATTCACCTCGCTAATATATATCGCTTTGAAATTATCACCGAAGCTGTTATATGTGCCGCACATGATTTAAACATGAATCTTGTTGCATATTACATAGCAAAGCATACCTTAAATTACATTCGACAGCTTAATGGTTACAAGAGCGGGTTATACGTGAAGGTAAAAAATGATGTAGAGGATAATGTCATTTTACACAGTTGTATTAAGGGTTTGACAATTGATGAAACACTGAATGAAGATAAGTATGTCGAGGTCTGGAACAGTATCATGTGCAAGGTTTATGATTCCTTTAATGTTTCATTGGAAGACAGGAGGGATATTCAATATTGGGTAACCCTTGCTAAGAATCAAGACTCCTCATGATTTAAGGATAGTACAAATAAATATACATTAAAGTATTTAAAGCTCTCTACTTCTGTCTCTACTCCTTTTCGGTTAGCAAATTTTTCACAAAATGATTTCAGTAGAAACTATTACAACATTTTTTTTACTATCATAATGGGAATAGCAGTCACATTACTTTATTCTGGTTTAATTATTGTATCTAGACACCATAGCAAGGTGATCATCATGTCAAGCATAGAATAATAAATTATCTAATAGTTTATTAAAATTTTTATTTGATCAAGTTATGGCGTTGAGTAAATATGCATATATGCCTTTGTATATTTCTGAATTCAAGGAGATATCTTAAGTTAATATTCATATAGCAAATCACCTTTATGAAATGAAAACTGAAGCTATTAACTTTTCACCTTTTTGTAATATTTTGTCATTTATTTTAATCTTTCTAAACTGTTCAGCTTCTAGATCTAGCTTCT